>ML675622.1:26088361-26222937 GCA_007922155.1 Mesoclemmys tuberculata
CTCTCTCTCTCTCTCTCTCTCTCTCTCTCTCTCTCTCTCTCTCTCTCGACTGCTCTAATGTCAACCTCTGTTCACAGGCAGAGTGCTTGAAACTCAGATATTATGGCCATCAATGGACTTGCACTGCTCCTCTCTCCAACCTACTGAGGGTATTAGTATCCCTGCCAAAAACTAAAGGCCCGTCCCTTCAACCAAGGGGGACGAACTGCTGAGCATGATCACAACTGAGTTTGGGGGACAACAAATGAGGAAACAGAGGAAGGAGTGAATGTCATATGGCTACAACAAGGGATCCACATGGGGACACCAAGCAGAGAACCTGGACAACATCTCCTGGCCCTCAAAGACGTTCAAGGAGCCAATGGACATTACCAAGAGGAACTCTGGCTGGATGCTTAAAGTGACAAGGACCAGAAACAGACCACACAGTTGTAGAGAATTGTTTTCACCACAACACTGAGCTTCTTCCTCCTGGTCTTATGGATGGCCATCTTGGCTAGCCAAGATGATAAGAAGGCCAAGAAGGATAACAGGAAAGGTCCTCTCATGGATCAGTAACTGGTTAAAGATAGGAAATAAAGCATAGGAACAAATGGTCTGTTTTCACAATGGAGAGAGGTAAATAGTGATGTCCCCCAGCAATCTGTACTGGGGACAATGCTCTTCAACATATTCATAAATAATCTGGAAAAAGGGGTAAACAGTGAGGTGGCAAAGTTTGGAGATGATACAAAATCACTCAAGATAGTTAAGTCCAAAGCAGACTGTGAAGAGTTACAAAACTGGGTGACTGGGCAAAAAAATGGCACATGAAATTCAATGTTGATCAATGCAAAGTAATGCATATTGAAAAAGATAATCACAGTTATAAATACAAAATGATGGAAACTAAATGAGCTCCTGCCACTCAAGAAAGAGTTCCTGGCGTCACTGTGGATAGTTCTCTGAAAAAATCAGCTCTATGTGCAGTAGCAATTAAAAAAGCTAACAAAATATTAGGAACAATGGGACAAATGGTAAGACAGTAAATATCATAATGCCATTCAGTGGTGTACCGAGGGCCTCTGGTGCCTGGGGGCCAAGCCTATATTTGCGCCACTCGCTGGCCTCACGATTCCCCTGCCCTGGTCCTGGAGGGGTCCTGGTGCCTCCCCCCAGGGCAGGGGAGGAGGGTTCTTGGTGCCACCCCCCTGCTGCCCTGGGGAGGGGGAGTCTGTACTTACAGGAGGTGAGGCTTGGGAGGGGCAAATGCAGGCTTGGCTCTGCCGCCCAACTCCCCGCACTTACCCACCGTGCGATGCCTGCCTCTGCCACTGCAGCCCCCCATCCTGGCATCGGCATAGATGGGGCAGCCCCACCCCCCGATGGGGAGGGGGTCTGGGCCAGCCCTTAACAATGCATGGGGGGGAAAGCACTGAGAACCACCTCTCAGAGCATCCTGCACCCCCCGCCTGTTGTGAAGGCCGGCCCAGCTCGGCTCACACTTCCCCACCACTCCAGCCCCATAGCCCAGCGCTGGCTCGGATGGGGTGGCCTCGCACCCTGGCCTGGGGGTGGAGGGGTCACCGGGTCGACATAGGGGATGGGGGGTGCAGGAGGTTTGCACCTCTCAGAGTCTCCTGAGCTGCCCGGCTCCTGCGCGTTGTGAAGGGCTGGGCCAACGACCCCCCAGCAGGCCAGTGCTTGGGGGACTGCCCCCCCCCACTCGGTACGCCACTGATGCAACTATATGAATTTACGGTATGCCCAAACCTTGAATAGTATGTGCAGTTTGGTCATCCTATCTCAAAAAAGATATATTAAAATTTGAAAAGGTACAAAGAAAGGCAACAAAAATGCTTAAAGGTATGGAACAGCTTCCATATGAGGACAGATTAGAAAGACTGGCACTTTTCAGCTTGGAAAAAAGAGATAACTGAAGGGGCATATGATAGAGGTTGATAAATTCATGAACGGTGTGCAGAAAGTGAATAAGGAAGTGTTATTTAGTCCTTCAGATAACACAAGAACCAGGGGTTAACCAATTAAATTAATAGACAGCCAGTTTAAAACAAACAAAAGGAAGTACTTATTCACACAATGCATAGTCAACCTGTGGAATTCGTTGCCAGTGGATGTTGTGAAGGCCAAAACTATAATTGGTTTAAAGAAAGAGTAAGTTCATGGAGGATAGGTCCATCATATATATTAGCTAAGATGGTCACGAATGCAATCCCGTGATCTACCAGAAGTTGGGAGTGGCTTATGGGGGGTGGATCACTTGATAATTGACCTGTTCTGTTCACTACCTCTGAAGCACCTGGCACTGGCCACCGTTGGAAGACAGGATACTGAGCTAGACTGACCATTGGTCTGACTATACCATAGTTATGAGACTCTGTGAACGGCATCAACAACATGCCTGTGCTCATGATTCCATGGAGGAGCTGCCAACTGAGATCCCCAGTGGGCCATGGGTGGAAATACATGCTGACCTACCAGGGCTCCCCACCTTCCATAGGCAGCAACAGGTCCTGCCATTTGGTACTGGGGAGGGACATTGGCCAAAGGTCTTGCCCCCACCCATGCCAGGTACCCAGGTCCTGAGACATGAGGAGCTTGTCATCAGCATATGTCAGCAAGAGCACTCACAAGTCCAGAGGTAGCAGCAACATTTGAGGTGGGAGGGAAAGGAATGGAATTGGGACCTCTGTGGTAGTCCACCATACTTGCCAACATGCACACATAGGTTTCACTGTGGGGCAGGGTGGCTGCCAGCAGGCAGCAGACACTTTGGCTCCTGGTCTGGGTGAGGAAGGTGCCCCAGTCACTGTAGATGGAAAAGGAGGAGGCAGTGGCAGCAGTAATGATCAGAGGGGCTGCAGCTGATTGCATTGGGGCAGCAGGTAGGTCTGCAGACATTGAGGCATATGCCCTGGGGCCTGAAGATTGGGTGAAGATCAGCCCCTAGAGAGCTGATGGAAGGGAGAGTGGACTGTGGCAATAGCAACCGCTGCTGCAGAAGGAACCTTTTGCATAGGGCTCTTGCCCTTTTTCTTACCCCTTGCTGATTGAGGGGGCTTTGTTGATGGTGGTAGTTTTGGCAGCAGAGTCCCTTCCTGTGCCTTCTGCTGCCGCATCAGTGGAAGTGAGGATGGTGTCAGCTGGGGTATTGTGGTAGCTGCGGTAGTGGATGGGGGAGAAAGCTGAGGTGAAGCAACAATGGTAGCCAGGGAACCCTTCCTCAGTCTTTCTGGCTAGACTGAGGGCCACTACTGAGGGCAGGCGATGGGAACAGCCACCAGAGGGGGACATGTAAATAAGGAAAGGGTGGTTGGAGAGAGAATGGAATTTAAAACCACTCTTTCGCACTAGGCTGTACGGGGGAGGAGGTGGAGGGTGCAGACAAGCCCAAAGGATGGGTGGACTACAAACAGTGTGGAAGGCTACTCCGGCTGCACTGGGAGTATAGGTGGGCATATATGTGTGTGTGTGAACGGGGGATCAAACAAAACAGGAGAATCACAGTCAGGAAGAATATGCAGGTGCATAAGGCAAGCGGGGCCAGGTAATGGGAGGCCGGCGGCAGCAACAAACAGCAAGGGGAGGGAGTGGATGAGGCAGAAGCAGGAGACAACAAACAGTAAAGGGGAGGGGTGGGCAGGGCAGGGAGGTAGACAACAAACAGGGTGGCCACTGATGCATTGGCAGAGTATGGGATTTTTGGAACTGCAGGGGCCTGCTGCCACCTGACGTGACTCTGCCCCCATTGTTGCGCTCATGCCACATGGAGGACGCCATTTTGCAAGGCACTTCACCCTGCCCCATCTGGCCTGCATATGAGGTCCCACTGGTGGGGGTGGAGTAGCACTCAGTGATATGGGCTAAAACCATGTCTGGTTTTATATCAGTGCTGTTGGCCAGGGACAAATCTTTGAAAAACAAGACTGTCCAGCTTCAAATCAGAGGAATGGCCTGCCTAGCAACACGAAGTTGGAGAGAGGGAGGGGATCACGGGAGCATGCAAAATGGGGGACACACAGGGTGACAGGTAGCAAGTGTGAAAAACCTGGACACTTTTTGGGGGGCGGGAGGTGGCATAGTTGCATATATAAGACAAAACTCCTACAATCGGTATGTCTGGTCACCATGGGCTACATGAGCCGCAAAAGGAAGGGAGATGTGAGAAAGGGGGGCAGCTAATTGCAAAGGGAAGAAGTCCATGCTCCATGGGGCAGTGAACCACAAGTGGGGGGCTGGTGTTGAGGCACAGGGACCAGGAGGATGAGCACCCACGAACTCTGAGAGGGGAGGAAAGTACGGGAAGGAGACGCGCACCCTGGCGCGCAGGTTGCCGCCTCTGTAGGTGGAAACAGACCCCAAAGGCGGCGGGGAGCCAGGATGGCGCTGGGCCCCCCGCACCGGGCAGCTGGCGGCACGGACTGAGCACCCAGGACGGTCCCGGGCAAACCTGGCCAGGTGGCACCCCGGGCGGGGCGAAGGGAGGAGGCGGCGGCAGCCCGCGGGCGGCTCGGCAGATGGTCACTCACTTCGGTCCGCGGGAGCGGCGCGGGCGGGCACGAGGTGGAGGCAGGGCTCCACGCCACACCCCCTCAGCCGCCGCCGCCGCCGCCGCCTCCTTCTCCCGCGGCAGCAGCCCGAGCTCCCCTCCGCGAGCGGCAGCAGCCACTCGCCGGGGCCACGCTCGCCGAGGGCCGGGCGCATTGGCTGGAGGGGGCTGTCACTCTTCCCCCCACCCGCCCGGCGGGAGGCGGGGAGGGCCCTGAGCGAGCGGTTGCTGCGCGCGCCAGCGAGGGGGAGCCGGACTCCGTGGCGGGTCGCGCAGCGCGAGCGGTTGGGGCGAGGGAGCGCGGCAGGGCGCGCGGGGCTGAGGCGAGCCGCCGCCGCCGCCGAGAGTGACCATGGCTGTCTCCGCGCCGCCCGTCATCTCGGCAACTTCCAGCGGCGGCGGGGGCCCCGGGGGCTTGTTCCGGGCGGACCCCCTCTATTCCTCCAGCCCCTCCGAGTCCCCCAGGCTCACCAACAGCCTGGTCAACAGTTTCCTGGCGGGCGGCGGCGGCGGAGCGGGCGCGGGCGGCGGCGGGGGCAGCAACGAGTGTAAGATGGTTGACCTGCACGGGGTGAAGGTGGCGTCGTTCCTGGTGGAGGGGCAGGAGCTGATCTGCCTGCCGCAGGTCTTCGACCTCTTCCTCAAGCACCTGGTGGGGGGGCTGCACACGGTCTACACCAAGCTGAAGCGGCTGGATATATCGCCCGTGGTGTGCACGGTGGAGCAGGTCCGCATCCTGCGGGGGCTGGGCGCCATCCAGCCCGGCGTCAACCGCTGCAAGCTCATCACCAGGAAGGACTTCGAAACTTTGTACAACGACTGCACCAACGCCAGGTGAGCCGCCAGCTCCGCTGTCACTGCGCGCGCCCTGCCCCCCGGGGCCGCTGGCTGCGCGCCGGCCTAGGGCGAGGGCTGCGTGTGTGAGGGGGGTGTTCAACCGCCGCTCAGCCTGCGCCTGGGCCCCCGGTGCTGGGCCAGCCGAGCCCTGCCCGCCGAGACTCGTGCCAGCTCCAGGAAACTTTGTTTCCGCGGGAGTCCCGAGCCCCGGGTGGGCGGTGAGCGGGCACCCGCTCTGCTCGGGCCGGAGCCGCCAACTCTGCCAGACGGAGCGGAGAGCAGCTACCGAGCCCGCCGCCGGCCCCCCGGGCTCTGGGCGCTCCTGCCTGCGCCTTGCCATGTGCCCGGAAGCCCAGCCCAGCCTGGGGGTCCCCGCCGCAGGGCTCTCCCGGGACGGGCTGTGAGTAACTGCGGGCACACTTGCCGTTTAGCCGGAGAGGGTCGAGATGCCCGAGTGCAGCTAAAGCAACGCTTTAAACACGGAACCCCCACTTGGGTACGAACAGGCAGGCTATGAGTGGGGCAGTGTTCAGAGGATGCTCCCTTAACTTCGTCAAACAGTGAGGCAAGTTTACGGGACCGCATGGTCACTTTAAATCGTGGTCTCTAACCGCAGAAGCGGTAGGAGCATGGGGCGCACTTGGTGATAATATGCTGCCAGAAGGGACAGTGGCAGAATTAGATGGTGTAAAGCAGGGGGAAAAATAGTATCAAATCTGTTTTAGAGAAAGGGAAGTGATTTAGTGCAGGTGAGGACACAAAATTCCTAAACTGGTGAAGTGTCTTGCTGACATTTCTTTTTAAAGCTGTGAGCCAGGTAACTGGAGTAAACAGCAATTTGGCAAATTATATTAAACGATGATTCAGTTTCTCACAAATCTAGTATCTAGATCATCTTTCAAATGACAACCTATAAAAGGAACTCAGTACTTTATGCTTTAAGTAAGACTGAAGCGCTGTTAACATTATTACAGGAAAAAAAAGTTTGCAGCTGTATGTTTTTTTTCTCTGACAGAAACTTATGATCTCTAATTGCCTGGGTTGTGAACATAACTTGTGATACAGTAGTCCTAAGTCTTGTAAATGAAATAGCAATAGCCAGAGAAGATGTGCTGTGTGTGTCTGAGGAGTATGAGTAGTTTACAGACAAACTGTTGCTTAGTATAACTCTAGAATAATGGTACATTATTTAATCAAAGAGGTTTTACTGTTATAGACCTTGTCATGTTGGGCTTAAATGACTAAGACCAAAGCTTATTGTATTCATGGAAGATCCCTGCTGGGTTCTTCATACTTGGGGGTCATAATCCTTGTTTGTGACCTCATAGTTCTTGCTTTAGAAATGATAATAATCTCATAAACAAAAAAATTCTCAGGGATTAGTAAAATATGTAGTAAAGAGGGGTAAATTGTAAGAGAGAGAACTCTAGATGACATCCAGTAGTTTAACAAGCAGCAATTTCTGAGGAAAAAACTCAGACAACTCTTCCTGTTTTAGCAAGAAACTGTATTTTTGCATATGCTCTTTACAAGTACTTTGTTTAGGGCTGCCACGACTTATGGCAGGGAAAAGTTAACTTGCTACATTAGAAGTCAGGTGGTTAGTTCTTACCTCTTAGACTTGGCTATAGAATGGTTTTATGTTTTTAAGTAAATACATATACACAATGTATTTAGATGTCATGTTTCATTTATTGGGGTCTGATCCTGCTCCCATTGCTGTGACTTAAATAGGAGCCTGTTTAGGCTTTTGATTCTTGTATGGTAATTCTTTTTCCTACTCAAATTATGTCTTGTTATCAGTTATAAAGGTATAATTTCAAAGCTGCTTTAATTTCATTCCTACCTGTGTCTACATGAACTGTATTCTTTTTCTTGCTCACTTTCAGTTTCTTCTGCTGCCTATTTATTTCAACAAGTCATACTCTTCTGTGACATCAGAACTACTGCCAGATTAAAGTTTTGATATAAGCAAGGTTTGTGACTACTGCATTTGAAAAAGATGGGAACAAAATTCTATAAGGAACCCTTAGTATACCTAGCACTTAAACTATCTTTGGCTTTTTGCAACATAATCACAAAATCTTGGTGCTCAGACTAATATTAACATAACATATTTCTGAAATTTGACTGGCAAGTTGACCTTGGAACCACATATTTGTGCAATTCAAACCATGAAAAAGTTGATTAGTAGACATATGTAATTGCGCAAAGGTGTGTGGATGATACAGTCCCTGTTATATACATGACTTGAAGTTTTGTGCACTTTCACACTACATGGAGTGAGATGCACAAAGTATTAAAATAAATGTTTTTTTTCCAATTTGTTGTTAACCAAACTCTCATGGCTGAGGCTGAGACAGGGGATAAGATGCAGAGAGAGGTTGAGAGGCAAGAGCAGAGGCACTCTAAATGTGAACATAGGAGCTGAGAGATGCTGTAGGAGGGTTTGAAAGATGCAGCCAGAAGAACCAAGAGATGCAGTCAGAAAGATGAGAAATATGGCTAGGGCATTGTAGTGAGAGACCAACAGGACTGAAATAAGCACATATCCGTCCAAGGGCAAAAGCAGTTAAAAAGGATATACAGGAGAAAGTGCATGTGTCCTGTGTATAAGCCCCTTTTACCTAGTTATGGAAATTAAATTTATCTTCATCTGTTTCGGGATAATTGCTACCAGGATATTTTTAAAGATAAGTTTCACATTTAATGTCACTGCTGACTATCTTGCCGTTAATATGCGGTATTCTTCTTTTGAAAGTACCAGTATGTAGAAATAAATCCACTGGTATCAATATATTTTGCATACAGACCTGCATATGTAGTGCGTAATAGCTATTATCAGTGCATGTAAAACAAACTTTTTTTCAAATGAATTATCTTAGTGAACTATTGCAACTTAGCAATATTAATTGTATCATATCACGATAATTTGAAATGCTCAACCTGATACTTAATTTGCCGATCAAATTATTTATTGAAAAGCCCAGTATACTTCATGTCCAAATATGTCTAACAGAAATAGATAAGTTGTCATAAGTAATGGAATTCTCCTGAGTCTTACTAAACGTGACATATCCTGGACACTATTGTACATATTTTACAAATTACATAATGCATTTTTAAATTCATTTTGTTATACAATGTAAAATAATTAAATTCCTGTACTTGGAAAATAAAGTTAGGTAGGAAAGACTGAGATATCAGTGAAAAGTTAGAATAAAATCTTTGTACATGTATTTGTTCCACCACATTACTTAAGCATTATATCCTGCAATTCCAAAATGCTGTACATCGTTTTTGTACCCTCTGATTTACCAAAACAATTTTATAGCAGATTACTGTATGGATTGTATTTAAAATGATGTTCAAATGCAGAGTCAGACTTACAATTGCTGGAAAAAGCAATTCTAGATCTCATAGCTGAAATTTTTTCTTTTTATATTAGTGTGATTAAGAACATTTTTTTTTTAGTGCTAGCACTTGTTTCCAATTTTGCATTTTGCGCTTTTTCATTAGGATGAAAAATGCAGCAATGTAGATTAATCAAAGAATGGACATTTTTTATCTTTTTCTCACTTTTACTCTGACACGTTTTCTTAATCAAACTTGTCTACAGACTTCTGAAGAATTATAGAGAAATGCATCTACAAATGCATCTTCCATTTTATGTATGGTTAGGGGGAGAAATCTCAACCAACCTATGTGAGGTTTTTTGTGTGGTACAAATATAATTTTGTACACACATTCTCATAAACAACTTTCTAGCCTTGGTTGTCATTAGCGATCAATATGTAACTTGTTTTTAGGAACCGTGAAATAAAACTTTTAAGATTTTTGTAAGTCAATTCATTGTAAGTAGCATCTTCAAGAATTTAAGTGTGGCTATTTGCAGAGCCTAATTAAGAAATAATTTGTGCTGGTTTGGAAGTTACTCAAGTCAGAAAACAAATTAATTCTAATTGTATCATTATAAAGTTTATTCTAAGATTTAAAAGCAGAAGACTGGTAATGTGGTTGCATTACAACTTAATGTACAACTACAGTAAGACCATTTGTGCAGCCATGTAAAGGAGACCCTTAATATCACAATTACATATGTATTATTCATAGCCAGCCTATAAAATATTTTTGATAGGATTCTTCTGGGCATTGGTATTAGATAGATGCTGTAGTCGGTTGTGGTAGTGTGCTCTAGATTATCTGGTGAACGTACACTAAAATATTTCACATGAAAATGTGTTTTCAGGTAAAGGGAGATGCAGAGCAACACATGGCTCATTTTCTGTGATTACTTTAAACTATTTTGTTAAGCTAATATTTTTATATTACTTTGGCTTGTTCACAAACAGAAAAAGACTTTAGAAAAAAATCTAGGCAATAAATGCAGACATTTTATTTCATGGCATAATGATGGTCTGGTAATGTTGTCTATTTAAAAGCAGCCCCATAGTCAACAATGCTCTGTCTTTTATTAGAAGAATGATGTCAAGATTATAATTAAAGCAATCCAGTCATGTGCCACTGCACAGAGCTTCCATGTGTATATTGATTTTAAATGTACATTTATGCTTCCATAAATTACTTTGCCTTTGCCTAAGTAAATATATAGCATTAATTCATACCTGCCCAAACTTGTTAGTTTAGGGGGTGATGGTATATTAAAATAAAAATAATGGATTTACCACTTTTTTTCTTTGGTGGTGGGTAAATTTACTTAAAACATTTTATTGAGGGTTTTTGCTAATGTAGTGGACTTTGTCAGGATGCAGAAAGAGATTTTTTTCCATTTTAAAGGAAAATACTGATACCTTTTGGAAAAATAATTAAGATGAATATCTTTAGACATTTTGAAGTTCTTATTTGTCTCAAAATACTTGTATATTTTAAAAACACTTATCACAGGCAAATCTAATCTTAAGAAACCACAATCAAAATTATCTACTTTTCCGTGAGCAGTAGCGCTTTCCATTTGTAGTATAATGGGCTTTTTTTAAAAAAATGGAAATTTAGTAGTTTTCCTGTCTACATTTATTCAATTTTTTTTGTATAACTTCTACAAATTGAAAATACTGTGTTTCTGGAGCAAAGACAAAAAGCAAAACAATTAAGTATTAATGATATTCTTGTTGCATATTCAAAAGGTCTTTGCAAGCATTTCTTCTCTTTTTTTCCCTTTTCACCATCTCAACCTGCAGAACTCTTCACTGTCACTTCAAATCACACAATTCTAAAAAGATAAAACAACATTTAAACTCATTTGCTTTGGGAAAGAAATAGAGCATTTGTACCCAATAAGCCTGATTGTGGAACTGCATGCAAATTGTGTTTTGATTTATCTCTTTTGCACTTTTTTCCATTTGAATTGATCTTGCATTAATTTTGCCAGGCGGCTCTGTGAGGCTGCAGATGTTGCCCTGTGTTTAATAAATCAATGAGACAGATCTGAATGAATCACTTCAGATGGATTCTCTGCTCGGTTTGATGTCTAGATGTTATTCTTAGCTTGTTATCATGACAGATGCATTAATGTTCCCATACACTGCCAGCAATGTCAAAGAGATTGAAGCTTTTAAAGTGGCGGTATCCCCTTTTTTCAGTTTGGTTAGAATAACTAAATTGTCTTTTAGGAACAGGGCAAAAATGTAAACTTTATCAAAGGTTTAATCTGGGGAAAATCTTAACCTCCTGATCACT
Source organism: Mesoclemmys tuberculata (assembly GCA_007922155.1). Taxonomy (NCBI): domain Eukaryota; kingdom Metazoa; phylum Chordata; order Testudines; family Chelidae; genus Mesoclemmys; species Mesoclemmys tuberculata. The sequence continues at coordinate 26,099,445 of ML675622.1, forward strand.
GTAATACAAAGATAAACATGTATAATTTCATATTGAATGATTAATTATTCTAAAATGGAGGAAATCAATATTAAAATCTAAATGTAGTGTAGCTTTTTAATAGTGTAACCATTTTCTCAGCATTAATATTTCATTGTAACAAGAATGACCAAAATAAGTAATATAAGACTGGGACACATTGAAAATGCCGCTATAAATAGAGTATAATTGTGTTCAAATTGATTACAGGATGGAGTTAGTTTTTTTTAATCCTTACTAATAAATTTCTTTTGGATTTAATGGATCTAGCTTTAATGTTTGTTTGATGCAGAAGAGGAAGCAACTTGTCTGTTGTACTTCCATTTTTATTTCCCTCATTTAATGCAGAAAATATTAGAAAACTTGTTGATCACAGTTTATTTCTGATGCACATAGTCTGGTATCCACTATCTTGGAGTAGAACCCATGCATCACAGACCATAAAATAGGTTGAAATATTTCACCAAATATTTTAAATTCTAAAAAAAGCTTATGTAAATCATAAAAGGGCCTTGTTATTATACTGTAATTTGTCTCCCAACTACATTAAACATGATTTTTGTTAGTACTGTTATATTATCTTTTAATCACCTTCCCTGTTTTTTCTTTAATATGTAAATTAATATCTTGTGATTTATTGTGAACCCTGTGAGATGTATCCATCTAATCTCCCAATCAACTTTTTATCCTTTTTCCATTTCTTTTATATTAATATTTTAGGTTTATAAAAGATTAATCATGCACATTTAAATATATATAATATTAAAAAAACTTTTTACTTTCATTAAATCTTTTGAGGATATGTTGTAAAAATTAACTGTTGTAGATGTAGATTTATGCTGGGCTTCTTGGTATTCTTGCTACAGCAGTTCCCATTTGATAAAGGAAACACTATATAATAGAAATATGCAGTATATGCAAATAACTTGAAGCTTTAACATTGTTACATGTACCTTTATTTACCCAATATATCAATATGTAGTATACCATTAAATTTACAAAGATTCCAGGAGTGACCAGCTCTAAATTGATGAAATTTTACTCTGTATAGGGTTGCTCTTGGGTACGTGTGTGCTTTTAAAAGGGCAGACTTTTAGAGATGAAGGTCATTGTTTACTTCAAAATATTTTGTGATAATTGTATGAAGAATTTTGCTAGGTAATTCTGTAGCTGTTAGATCCTGGCTAAATATAATTTCACAAATTGGAATTCTGATGGTGTCAGAATAGTTTGTCAGCACCCACATTAAAGATGTTGAAACCTGAAGTCCTTACTTGGATTTTGCTCAGGTGAACCTCGCATTGAGATCAAAGTTTACCAGAACAAGGGCTGAGTAAGAACTTATTTATAGATATTTTTAATATATGAACCTTTGTTTTCAGAATTGGTCCTGATTTATAAAAGCTTCATTTGATTTTCTTTGTGAACTGGTAAGTCTGTTAAGTATCAAGGAAAGAATTGGTTTGTAATGTATTTCTTCTCAGAATATACCACAAATAATTTTGGGCCTGATCTTTTTCCCACGGAACTCAGGACCTTTATTCCTTGCTTTCCATATTCTTGCATTAATATAATTTTCATTTATTTGAAGTTATGAGCAAAAATGTACACATCTTTAAATCTAAAATACTTGTCGAACGAATAGAATCCTGACAGGCACCCTTTCTTCCTTTTTTTGGAAGAGTTCTTCATGTGATTATTCTTCATCTTAAAACTTCTTATATAAATGGAGATAGTACAAAAGTACAGTTTTTAACAGCTCTTTACCCGAAGTACTCTAATATTAAACTGTAATGGCAACAAGAATAAAAAATTACAAACAATAAAATATACAAAAGGCAATTCATATGGTGTAAACGTCTACAATTTGAGATTCCTTACACTGTACTGAGAAGTGTGTTAGAGACATTGTAGTAGTATGACAGTTTCTTCCAGTGTAAATTAAGGCAAGTTTTTTTATATGTTACAATTAAACATGCATTACCAAGTACACCAAGCACACTCGTATGTAATGATTTTCAGTGATTTAGATTTATCCTGCTTGATATTGGAACTGTCCCTTGGAGCAGTGCACTTTTGATCTTGATTCCTTATTGGTAAAGCATGGTTATCCAAACTGACTTGGTAATAGGCATTTTTCTCTCATTCTACAACCTGTGAATTAGAAACATTGATACCTATTAAGTAGTGCACTTTGTAGTCTGCCCTGAAATGTGCCAAGATACTAATCCTAAGGAAACTGTATTCACATGCATTCCTCTCTTTTTCTGTGACATAGCTATGTTGACTTTTTTTGTATGTGTATGTATTTGTGTTCTTATATATAAAGTTTACTGTCACAAGCAAGCTTAGGGAGATTACATTTCCTGTGGCTGTACATTATATTGACCTGTTAAGCCTGTTTTGCTTGTTAGTGTATTGTCAGAGCCTCCTTTATTCAGCTATAAATGCTGCCCCCATCCCAAAGTACAAAGAAGTAAAACAAATGAGTAGTACCAATTTTACTTTCATACAATGATTTTTTAACAAGTCTGCTGTTTAATAGTGTATAATATAGTATGTATGATAAGGTCTAGAATGTTCAGTTGCAATTGTGTCTGATGATCTTATCAAGTTTCTGGCAGCTGATATCTGGTAACAGCATTTAAGCTACATTTAGTCTATCTGCTATTTATATGATGGGTTAAAAAGAAAAAGTAATATTGATCAGTTTCTGAATTAAAGTTTGAAATCGGCACCAACCTGAACACAAAAAGCTTTTTTTTTTATGATTTCTCAGCTTGCCATTGATCTACCAGTTTTATTGCACTCATTATTTATTAAAAGAATTTGCAAGCTAAACATAACGTTAAGCTAGTTTGCACACAGGGACGGCACTTAGGAAATTGAATGGAAATTGCATTAGAGATGAACATCTGTGCTATTTTTCCACTCATGTGTTTATGGGTTTGTATAAAAGGTGTATTGGATTAACAGTTATAACCATTATAGCTTGCAGCAATATGTTAGACCCTGAGCATTTAGTTGTTATTTAGAAGGAAGTCTCTTTTTGCTTATCTTTAAGGTATGGTAATACCAGGACAGACAATGTTTTGTTTGCCTTATTCTTGATTAATGCACCTGTTACAGTTAATTAATGTATAAAACTCAAGATATCTGACAATATTATACTTATGGTGTATAAAACTTGAGATATCTGATAATATTATACATGTAATATACTATCTTTACAGCCTAAGGCTGTATTTTTATTTATTTATTTATTTATTTATTTACTTATTTTTAATTGAGGGTTTCTGGTGATACTGTTTACTCATACTACAATTCTGTAGTTATTTGCACTTCATCAAAATACTGAGATAAAATATAGTCTTGTTTTATATTTATAATATACAGCATATACAGATACATAATATAAATTTTGACAACTTTATCCAGCAATTCAGGTGACTTGCTGTCGTCCTTTATCTGAATAATTTCTATGACATTTTGCAGCCGCAAACCCTGTGAAAATCTTAAATATTTTGAAAGCCTTTTCCTCTCAGTGTACATGTCTAATTACACTCAACATTAATATAACATAATGGTACAGGTGGCACATTAGGGTAGAAAAGACGTCTTGGAGGTTTGGGATCATCTTTTATAATACAGTGGTGGTGTTTGTGTTATCTTTGTGAAATATAGCGCTACAATAACTAGGATTCGGTGGGGGGTGTTATTTTTAGCTATCAGTTTTAAAATAGATTGAAATGCAGCAGTGGCTTCAGGGTTGTTTGAATGAAAAGTGTATTTAGAAGTAAAATTTCAGATTGTATTTAGTTTAAAAATATGTGCAGTCATTTATGTTTGTTTGGAATGAGTTGAACTGTGTCATTACTTGCATCATCAATTCATGTTCCCTTTTGTTGTAGTATTCAGAAGTTCACATCTCACTGGCTTATCAGATTGGTAAGACTTCAGAGTATCCCATATCAAGCAGAAGAAATGGCTCTGTTCTTCATGTCAGAAGATTATGTTCACTCTTTTTTGCATCCTCTATCAAATGCTCATTTAGTTTCTTGGAGATATGATCCACTTCTACACTTAAAACTCTAAACGGAGGGCTGTATTTCTCAATATCAAGAACAACCAAGTTCCTCAGGAAAAAAATCCAGTGCTTTGGCTTTTTTTCTATTTAGTTTTGTGAACATTGTTAATGTTCCTCATCATTTTTGCTCCCAGCCCTAGGGGCACACACGTACAGTGGAATGGACATGTGCAATCACTTGAAGATCTATGCAGTTAATCTTGCACTATTAAATATAAGTTATAATACTCATACTGCGTTTAAAACAACCTTTTAAAATTAAGTTTATAAAATACATAATTATGAAATCCCTAGAACAGCAAACATCACATAGAACCACCTTAGAACACGTGACATCAACACTCAGGATTTTTTGTTAATATAAGATGTAGACAAATAGGACCATATTTTCAGGTAAAGGTGCAACAACAGATGCATTCGTGCATGAAGAATCCCACATTTGCATGAGGAAAACAGGTATTTGTACATGCGAAGGAGAACCCGTGCAAATTGTGGGGGTTTGCATGTGCAAAGGATACACATTCATGTTGGTGGGAGTACCCGTTAGATTCTTGTTTGAAAATGGCCATGTCTTCAGAATAAATATTTTAACCTTACAAGAAAATAACAAATCTGCAATGGTTCAGTAAAAGGAATTAAACAAACATACTCTGTTATCCTACTTTCTGATATTGCCAGAACCTCACAATGGAATTATATTTCTGTATGCCAAGCTGCTTTGCTATTTTTTTATTAAATGAAGATCTGTACCTCAGTAGAGAATGGTCTTGCTGTGACCTTGTAGATGGCACCAAACTTGGTAGCAGATAGCTAGTGAGGTTGGTAGTTTCTAGGATTAATTCAGCTCCTTTCTATTCTCTTTCTCCACAAGTGGATACAGATGATGCTGGTATGATGACTGCCCACCAGTAAACTGTATGGTGCATATGGTCTTCTGTTGTCCATCTTTATGTCTTCAGTGAATGGTGCAAGAAGGAAGAGATATGGCCTCCTAATGAGATCAATTCAAGGATGGCAGCAATTTGCTTCCTGACCACAGGGATTCACATGGCATTCCCTATCAATGGTGAGGGTTAAAAAGGGCTGTCAGCAGGAGTGGGATTGATATTCTTGTTCCCAACTAATGGATTTAGCATTTTAGAAAACATTTACAATGCTAATATGTACAAACTTGCTCTAGATTGTCAGAAAAACATATAACAGATAATGTACTTGGCTATAATTAGAAATGCAGTATATAAACCAACTATTTTTTCAGTGAAACACAAAACATGGTATTCAAACAATACATTGTGCAGAAAATATTTAAGGATTTGTAAACTCTGCATGCTCTTCTGTAATACCTGCTTCAGAGTACATCTGTACTGTCTCCTGTCCCAGAATCCACCTTTCTTCTCATGCTTTAGAACTTAGTTCTTAAAATCCATTCCCACAGCCCAATATTGTAATTTGAACTATGAAAATTCCATAAAAACCTGTACGTTTCTTGACTAAGGTAAGATACAAAGACACGCCCCAAAGTTTTGACCAACTGCCAACTAAGTTTGTAAAATCCATTGGAGATGACAGTGGTGGCCAAATGAAAAATTTTCATAGGTTCTACAAACAAGAAATAAATCTTTAAAATCATCCAAAATACTAAAAAGACACAGTGCTCAGTGAGGATGAACAAATAAAACTCATTCATCGTTTCTAGTTTAAGAAGTTTTGAAAATACAAAGTTAAAAAAAGGTCAAGATTTTTGAAAGATTTAAAACATTTAAACTCATTTATTCAAAATTTCTTTCCTGATTATTGTGAAATTCCCCCAAAATACTTTTCCCTCAAAAGACAGCAACGTTGAGAAATTTCAGTTGAAAAAAATCTGGTCTTATAATAGAAAACTTGGTAGAGAAAGGGTGATCTTATGGGTAAGGTACTGACTGGCATTTCAAGAAGTCTGTTTTGTTCTTAGTTCTTTTACAGACTTCCTGTATGACATTGGCAAATCACTTACTCTATGTGTCTCCGTTCCTCTGTGAAAAATATTCTGTATTAATACTTCCCTACCTAACGTGAGGCTGTAAGACAATAATCATTTAATGTTTGTGAAGCCCTGAGATAGAAGTGCCATAGAAAACCAATACACAGTGTCTACAAAAAGCCTGCTGTTTCAGTAATATGCTCATCAGTTAGAGAAAACACAATTTTTTTTTAATGATTTGTGGTTTCGATGTTAGGTTAGTGTTCAAGGTATTGTTCAGACTAGATATACTCTTGTTTTATACCTGCCACCATTTTGATTATAGCTGTCTACTTGTACATTCTGAAACAGAAAGAAAGGGGAATCAAGGAGCGTGAAAAGTTTAAAAACCAATCTAATTTTTATTCTTGAACAGTGTTTCAAAGAACACAATGTATGATCATAGTTTCCTTAAGTTTGATGAGAACTACATGTGCGTCATGAGGAAAATAATCCCCGAGACAAAAAAGCCACCTCCAAAACTGTGAAGTATGAAATATGTCCAAGAACTTTGCAAAAACCAATGGACTTGATGTTTGCCTGCAGCAGGATCCTGATAGTATTTATTGTTTAAAAAATTAAGTCCAGTAGCCAATGACTGAATCTGCAACTGGGCAAAAAAAGTGTCATTGGCATTTATCCACTACCAAATGCATAATATACACTAGTTTAAAATGCACTAATAAGATATGGATTCAGTACAGTATATTTACTTAAAATATTTTAATGTTCTCAGTATTGAACACCCATGTTATTACATTCAAGTAACTAAACCTTTCTAATGCTGGGATTTTGGTTGTTATAAAAATATAAAATAGACTTCTTTATGGTCAGAACAGAATATATTTACTGCACGTATTCCCCCTTGGAAACAAAATCCACACTATTTCATCAACATGTGGGTCCTCAGAAATTTAGAAAGTAATTTGGGAGGCAAAAGAAGTGCAAAGATATTTCTTCTCAGTTTGAAATATTAGAGGGTTACATGTTGTACCTTGCCTCAAAGATGGCAGCTGTATCAGCAGAGAGTATTCACCTGTGGGGGTGGGTAGGAAGATGTGTACCAGTGTCCTGTACAGTGGCTTAGTTTGGCATATGTTCATGGCTTTACTAATAATAATAATTATAATACTATAATAATAGTATTATATACTACTAATAATTATATATATAATATAATATAATATAATATAATTATAATATAATAATTATTATAATACTACTAATAATAATGTGATCATCACAACCTCATACCAATAAACCTTCTACCACAATGTACTACCCTGTATTGTCTAAATATACTGGACTGTGCACTCTATTTACATTCCTGGTAATAAGATAATTTAGATTAACTTTGTAATTGATGGTCAAGTGTGGTTTTCCTGGAAACTTGGTAAACAGAAAAAAACCCACATGACTAAAGTTATTCTGAGACTTGGTATAATCAAGGGAATGACATAGAAATACAGTCATTTTTAGACACATCCATTGGATAGATATAATGAAAAATAAAGCTATGTGCTGACAATTATATTTTCAGTATGTGCTCATGCATATTACCATGATATATCTTTAAATTACAGGCTTTTACAAGGGTCCTGAACTTAGTTTCTGGAGTATTCCTAGGAATCTCTGATACAATAATGGAATTGTGGAGGTGGCTTTTATTTTCTTTGGAGTATTCTAATTCTGTATGTACATATAGGTCCCATTATAAAGGATTAACTGTCTACACTGGAAGCTCATGCAGTGATTCGGGAGCTGCTCGGTAGTGGTTTCCTAGATATTTGGGATTTTTGCAGTTGATGCCGGTATCTGATGTAGTGGCACTAATGTTCTGACTCTGGCACACAACACACTACTAGCAGTGTCTTCAGTTCAGGTGCCTTAGCAAATGGTATCATCAAGGGAAAAGCCATCCATGATTTCACCGCTACCCCGCCTCTAGGTTCTGAGTGTGACTCTCTGGTACCAATGGGTTCAGCTTTTCCCAGTTAGAGGAAGCAGAGTCATAATTGGTTTCAGAGGTTGGCTCTTATGGGTCGCAGCCCAGTCGTGCATCAGCCCTTCTTGGGGTTGTCCCATGGTACCTGCTGAATCTGTAGCATTCGCAGTCTTACAGGGGCCAATTGGCTAGACATAATTGGGTCCCAGCCCCATACCAGTGGCCATTCTAGTACCCATGGGGTTTTCTACCAGCATCCAGATCATTGCTGCACCCCCCTCAGTTGACCTCTTTGGATAGGCCTCATGAACATCCATGCCAGAGTCAGCAGCTACCCATCCTTGATACAGGGACTTGTACTGAGCAAGAGAATGTTCCCTCTGGAGGTCTGCTCCAAGAGGAATTAGAGAAGGATGTTCCTCACCAGTCTTTGGCTTCCTCCTCCTCTTCACCTGATGAGATGGTTGTATCAGACAGTACTTCTCCCCCATTTGATTACTACAAGGCTCATCAGGAGTTGTTGAAGAGGATGGCTACAGTTCCTGATACTCAAATGGAGGAGGTCTGTGAGAAGTCTTAGACGGGTGGACATTTAGCTTTGGTGGGACTCTTGAGATTAGCTCTTCCAATCAGAGAGGCTTTCTTTGAGCTTGAAAAGATGTTATGGTAGTCCCTGTCTTCTTTTCCCCCTTCTGCAAAGAGGGCAGAAAGGAAATACCATGTGCCTTATAGGGGTCTGTTCATCTGTATACTCACTTAATTGTCTCTGCTACAAATGAGAGAGAGAGCCACCAGACATCAATGTCAAAAGGAGAAGAGGCATATGAGTTGGACTGATTTGTAAGAAGGATTTGGTTTGCACCTTAGGACTGTGAACCCAGTAGGCTGTGCTGATTTGTTACAATTTTACCTTGTGGGATCATGTTTTAAAGTTAAAGGACAGGTTACTGGATGAGGTCTAATAGGAATTTGCTGCAATAGTTGCCGAGGGCAAATTTGTGACCAGGATGGCTCTCCAGGCTAGTCTAGATGTTTTGACTCTGCTGCTTGTCATGGCATTGTCCATCAGTATGCAAAGGTGTTCATGGGTCCAGTCCTCTGGTATCCTTTTAGAGGTCCAACAGACCATTGAAGATCTCGTATTTGTGGGTCCTTCACTCTCTTTTTTCCCCCCCCCCAGACAAAACAGTTAATAGGCTGCATATCCTCAAAGATTCAAGGGTTTAAGTCTCTGTGTATCAGTATACTAGTGACAAAAAGGAAACAGTATCACCCTTTACAACCTCACCGGTATCCAACTTTTATGCCTCGTACTCAGGACCTGTCTAGAAAGAAGAGCAGAAGTTACAAGAGGCATTTGCCTCATCTTTGGCAGCTGTCACTTCTAGACAAGCTGGTTCTTCCAAACAAGTGTGTTGACACTGGTTGAGGACAGATTACCAGTCCTCAAAATGCTATAATTTCCTGCCCATCTCTTTCCCACCCTTCACTTTTTGTCTTACTCCTTCCCACCCACTTTCCCATGCCTCTTCAGGGACCATTCTCAGGAGGCTGTTATACAGAGAAAGGTGCAATTTCTCCTTTTGTGTGGAGGTTGAGGAAGTTCTCTCATCTGTCATGGGAAAAGGGTTTTACTCCTGTTGCTTCCTTAGCCTGAAAGCAAAAGGGGTTTTCAGTCCTATTCTAGATCTAAAAGAGCTAAACAAGTTCCTGAAGAAAGTTTAAATTGAAAATGGTCATTCTGGCTTCTATTATTCTGGACTCAGGGGACTGGTATGTTGCCCTTGACTTAAGACGTGTATTTCCATGTGGCAATCCATCAGAGCCACTGGAAATTGCTCAGATTCATGGTAAGTGGTTTCATGTTCCAATTTGCAATGCTTCTCTCTGACTTGTCAGCAGCTCCTCACATATTCATGAAATACATGGTAGTGGTAGCAGCATTCCTGCAAGTTAGGAGTTCATGTGTTCCCTTACTTGGACAGCTGTGTGGTCAGGGGCCATTTTCAGGTGTCAAGTACTGTCCAGTTTGGCCATTATTCAGTCACACTTCAATACTGTGGGGCTATTAATCAACACAGACAAGTGGATTTTGACATCTGTACAGAAAATAGAATTCACAGGAATGGCCCTGAATTCTGTCACAGTTGACATTCCAAATGTTGTGGGCCATCACTATAGATCTAAAGGCATGTCCTGCGATCACAGTGCAGAACTGCTCAAGCTTCTCGGGCATGTGGATACATGTCCTTATATAGTGCAAAATGCCAGAGTGCACTTGAGAACTACAGGGTTGGTTAACATTAGTATATTCCCCAAGCCATGATCATTTAGACATGGTGGTTAGTACCAGTGCAAGTTTTTTCTTCCCTGGATTGGTGAACAGACCCCTTGAAAATTTCCATGGGGTTCCCTTTGCTCCCTTGCAACCAACACTTCCCTTAGATGCAGATGCATCAGCCCTAGTTTGGGGAGCCCATATGTGGTCTCTAAGGCTCAGGGTCTTTGGTCTACTCAAGATAAAAAAACCATGTATAAATGTCTGGGAACTGCAGACTTTCCATCTAGCTTGCTTGGCTTTCCATATGTCAAGGGAAAGAATCTGTTGGTGTTAACCGGCAACACAGCAGCTGTGTTTTATGAGAACAAACAATGAGGGGCTTGGTCCACTTGATTGTGTCAAGTGGTGATTCTCCTTTGGGATTTCTGCATAGCTAACACCATTTACCTGAGAGCCTCTTACCTACCAGATGTGCAGAATACACTGGCAGATCAGTTGAGCAGGTCATTCACCGATCACCACAACTGGTTACTTCCTCCAGACATAGTCAGATCCATCTTCCAGCTGTGGGGAATTGCCTACGTGGACCTGTTTGTAAGATGAACCAACAGAAAATGATACCCATTTTGTTCACAAGTTAGTTACAGTATGGATTTGTTGATGGATACCTTACTGCTAACATGGTTGAACAGCCTACTGGATGCCTTCCCTCCAGTTCTGCTCCTTCCCAGAGTTTTGTCCAAAATCAAACAAAACCAGGCTCAATTCATACTCATAGCCGCAATGCATCCCTGACAGCTCTGATTGCACTATTGGTCGTATGTTCACTCTCCCCCCCCCCAATTGATTCAGTTGTGATCTCTAAGGACAAAGGAGGCTTCCCCCACCCCAGCCTGCAGGCCCTCCACCTGACAGCCAGGATGTTTCATGTCTGATGCCTTAGAAAAGGGTTTGTTCAAGGAAGGTGCAGGAAGTGCTTCTAAATAGTAAAAAGCCTTTGGTGAGGAGTACTTACCTGGCAAAATGGAAAAGATTCTCCTTCTGGTCCCACCAGAAAGGTGTTTCAAAACCATGTTGTAAAGTTTCCCTAGCCTCTGTTTAACCAGAAGCTGGGAACGGGCGATAGGGGATGGATCTCTTGATGATTACTTGTTCTATTCCTTCCCCTGAAGCAGCTGGCATTGACCACTGTTGGAAGACAGGATATTGTGCTAGAGAGACCATTGATCTGATCCAGTATGGTCCCTGGTCCGGGCTTCCATGCATCATATATTGTACTATTTATTTTATATCTAAATTAGCAAGTGTTGGCATTTAGTTTCATTAGATTTCACCTTATTGTTAACTCCACTTCCCATGGATAACCTCTCTTTTTTCCAACCTAATGTCAATCAGATTTTTAAAGGGTCTGGACAGATTATGCCCACAGGTAGAGAGGACCCAGTTGTCTCATTTGACTTGAAACTAATACAAGTAAATCTGTTGTCTGTCCTCTGAGGTGTTGGCATCCTGTTAGCTACTACACCTTTCAATGAAATTGGTCTTCTTGATAGCTGTTACCTCAGCCAGGGGAGAGGGGGAGCTGCAGGCTCTAATATCAAAACCTCCCAACATGGTTTTCTCTAAGGACAAAGCTTACTTTCACCTGCACCTGACGTTGCTTACTAAGATGGCTTTTAATTTTCACATGAATCAAGCGGTTTATTTACTGACTTTTTCCCCAAAGCCTCATGTATAAAGATGAGGAAATGCTACACACTCTAGACATTATAAGAGCTTTGACTTTTTACTTGGTTTGGATGCTTCTGTTTAGGTCTTCATCACAGCTGTTAATTGCTACTACAGACCAAATTAAGGGCCTTCCAGGATTCTCCAAAGGATCTCCTCTTGGATTTTTGCTTGTATTCATTTAGGCTACCAGCTGATTAGCATTATGTCCCTTAGTAGAGTGTCGACCTATTCGACCAGGTCTCAGTCACTTTCAGCAGCCTTTGTGCCCATATTGGGCTCTCATGTGTGCGTCTTGCTGTTTGTTAGGCATCAACTTGGTCCTCGGTCCGTATGTTTCGCTCTCACTATTCCATCTGCCAACAATCCAGAGACGATACCAGACTTAGATGTGTGGTCCTCCAATTCCTATTCAAATAGACTCCAAGAGCACCTCCAGTTCAAACTGCTTGTGAGTCACCTATAGTGAAAGAGTTCTAGGCAATCACTTGGAGAAACATAAGCTAACTTCTTCTGTAACTGTTCTTTGAATTGAATTGTATTGCATGTGCTCATTCCATTATCCACCTCTCTTCTGAAGTCTAGCTGGTAAGAAGGAACTGGGGTCACAGGCTGCTTCTCCCTTTTATATCTGCATGGAGTAGTATGAGGAAGCTTGTGCTGCTTTGCTGGCTACTGTTGGGGAGGGAGGGGGGAATCTCCAACTGTGCATCGGTTATGCACACACCTACGGTGGACTGGACACATGCGACGCGTCTAGAAGAACAACAGTTATAGAAAAGGTTAGTAACTGTTTTTTCTGCTACTTGATTATAGTTAGTGAAGTTAGAAAGTTCCACTATTGCTTCTAGTACCGTAGATGGAAAATATAGGTTTCAACCTACTCTTACTGAAATTAATGAGTCTTGCTATGGAACTCAATGGGTTTTTGGATGAGGCTGTGTATGGAGTATCAACTGTGGTCCTCAGCTTTAAAACATTGAAGTCAGTGAGAATCTTAATTCACTTTAATGGGCTTTTAATCAGAGGGAGTAAATACAAGAATGGATGCTTTTTCAATACGTAGAATAAATTTAGATGAAGAAACACATATGTTGATATTTGGGAATAAACTTTCCTCAGAATGTTATAAAACAGACGGAACAGTCAGTACTAAGGCCTCAATTATGCAGGCAAACCTCAGTGCAGCTTTGTGTATGATCAAAGGCCCTCCTGTGGATATGAGCTTGCAGGATCAGGGCCTAAATCTGCAACTATTTTCTGTAATATAGACTTCTCAACTGGTTTTATGTACGAGTGCAGCCAGTCACTAGCCAGGGCTGGCTAGTTAGAATGTTTGACGGTGTAATAAATACAGAACATTGTCAGGATGGGTTGGTGACATTCATATTGTGGCAAACTGCTTCCCCCTGGTGGGTCTGATGCTTTACCTCTGTTGTTTGCGGTCGGGGCACCCCCAGCTACCTCATCCCCCTTGACTATAGCGGAGCTCTGTCTCCTGACCAGGAGAGAACCTTCTCCTGCATCTGCCCCAGACCTTCTGGGAGCTTTTCCTCACTGTGTTCCTGCCCCTTCCTTTAGGGAAGGCAGGATTTAAATACCCCTGGCCTGGCCCTTCATTGGGTCCAGGTGCTGTTAATTGCCCTGCTGTGCTCTTCCCTCTGCTTGCCAGGCAGAGGGTTTTTAACCCTTTCGGGCCCTCATACCAGCCCAGGTGTACTCTTTTGTAGCCATCTGGCTTGACCTTACCACAATATCTATTCAACAAATAGGAATATTTTCAGTGGTTGTTATTTAATACTTTATAACTTAAGACATTGTTTTCATTATTAGCACAATTTTGTTAATGTACTTCAATCAGTTGTTTCTAATCAATCAAATATAAAACATTATAATCTTTGATTCATGTAACAAATTACTTAGAAATAAAGAAAACTCCTATAAGCTAAAGCTTGTTTAAACTTTTTTATTCAAGTTTAAAGGTTTTTTTTAAGGCAAGCATTATTAAAAACATGTTACTAATAGGAATTTTAAAATTAAGTTCTGTGAAGTTGACCCAAAATGTCCAAGATCTAGAAGTGTAGCAACCCTGCCTTTCCCTTCCCCCAAAAGGGCCCACTGAACTGCATAATGAGAAAAGCATGGCTAGCTATCCTGCTCCACTCACTCGTGTTTCCCTACCAAGTGCCACACTGGATTGACTCCCTGCCCCAATCACTTGTGCATGCTCTGTGGGGTGAGAGCCCGGGCAGCTCCCTTAACCTCTCCCCCCCCCAATATCTGCCACTCACTACTCTGTAGTATGGGATGCCCAACCCACCCCCACCTAATGCACGCACGCACACACACACGCGCACCCCCCCCGATTCCTCTGTGGTATGGAGCACCTGGTCAGTCCACCTAGCCCTGCAAGGAGAGACTTGCCTTTCCTCCTTGGGATCAGGCTGTTGCTGCTCCAAGCTTTCTTCTCTCACTGTATATGCTCCTGCATGTGGAATAGGAGGGGGAGCTCAGCTATATCTTCAACCCACAGTTCCCTAAAGGATACACTCATCTCCCACAGCCAAGCAAAAACCTCTGCTACACAGCCACACTAGTTTCCAGTGGAAATTGGGTAAATTGGTGCACAGCCCAGTGTTGCTGCAGCTAGGATCCCAGCCAAAATTGAGGAACTGAGCCAGGGCATCCAATGTATATGTGCAGCAACTGGGGAGCTGAAACCTATAATAGATGATTCCTTAGAGTGGGTGGCCTGGATTTTGAGGAACACCTCAGTCAAGGGACCCTGACTGTCAAGCACGCACTGAGAGAGGGCAGAGACAGGGGAAGGAACATAAGATTAGCCCAGAAGAGGGGAAGTAGTTTCCTCATGTTATACACACAGCCCAGGGATAGGGACAAGCCTTCAGGAAGGCATGCCATAGCAATGGGTGAAGGGGTCATGAATCCCTTCCCCACCTGACACTGAGTAATTGAAGCCCAGGGTAACAGCTTACTTAAAACCAGTTTTGCAAGTGGTGTGCCACTTCTGCACGCTTTGGTTTGCAGAAAGGGTAGATTCAAAAGAAGATACAACCAAGTTGACTTAATTTTCTCATTGGGTTTTCTTGTCTGCAGACAAGTTAGAGATGGGCAGGTATCTCTGTTCCCTGTTAATAAACTGGCAGTGTTTTGGGAATTGGCTAGGAGAACTGAGCATCCAAGATTACTTTGCATGAACTACAGGCTTGGCCAACTTCAGTTTCACACCCCGGGTAGTACCCCTGGGATGGGTGTTTTACACTTGGCAGCCTCCTCAGTAATAGCCAGACTCCAATTTTTTGAGGGAAAATTAAGAGGTGGAGTTTTCATTGAGTGTTGAACAGTCATTTAATTGGTGCAATAGGATTTCCTTGAACGGAGGATGGGGTGCCAGCGTCAGACCTGAAAGTTGAGTGGTGCTCATTGGATCTGGGAAGGGATGTGTGCATAATCCTATGGGAGCTCTCTCCCATTCTAGTGGTCTTGACTACCTATAAGAATCAAGTCAGGGGTGAAGGAGGCAATTCAGGCAGGGGTCCACTCAGAGTATGAATGGAGGAATTTGAGAGTTGGTGCAGGGAACCAGTGAGGAGAGGGCAAGGTGGGTCATAATGCTACAAGAGTGTGGGGAAGCTGGGATTGGTTGGAGGGATCGTCTTTATCATAGTTAATAAGAGATTCAGCAAGAAGGGATTTAGCTAGGGTTTTGGAATTCATGGATCTGCAATGGGCAGGAGGGACCTGACTTGCAGTGTATCAGCGGACCAATTAAGAGATGACAAGGAGAGTCATAATATGCAGTGTGGGGGAGGCTGGGATTTGCTTAGTCGAAGCAGCACAGACTTGCTTATCGTAGGTGTCACTGTTTCCTCACAGGGAAGAGTTACCTTTGGAAAAGAAAAGTTGAGTTCATGGCTAAGTAAAAGAATGCATATTGTTGAGGTTCCTATGTGAATTTGTTCAGGATTCCATTTTTTAAATCCACAGCACAGAATGGCAGCCCAACAAATCAACCTAGGAAGCCCAACAAATCAAAACTATCAAAGGCAGCATACAAATGCATACAAGGTAGGAGCCCCTGCGAAGGCAAATAATTCACTGGTTTATGTGCTAAATTCATCATGTTTGTTCTTTCCTTCCTTCAGGATCATGTGAATGGGCACAGGAGTTAGTGACTGAATGCATGGACATAATAGTGTGCATTTGGTTCACTGCTGGTCCTAAATAGTTTTGGCAGTTCTGAGTCAGCATGGATGGAGGGGTGCTTTGCAGTGAGCAAAGGAACGGGTGAATGAGGGACATGCTTTGAGACCTTCTGATGCCCTTCATGCATTTTTTGGCAGCTCAGGATCAGGCACTCAATGTGATTTCTTTTTACCTCAGGAGAAGTGATTTAGGAGTGTGTAAGAGGGTCAATGATCAGAATTGAGAGGGAATTCTGGAAGATCCAGGATTTTGTTTCCAGGATGATGATTTGGTTTGAAAAGTTGGAACAGGAGTATCATGGGGAGCTGCAAAACCGTCTGCAGTTGATAAGGCTATGAGGATACATGAATAAGGGTGCTGGCTGAATTCATATGTGACCAGAGGGGACTGGTAATTACTTACCTGAACATATCTTATTGTGCACCCGAGTTATTTAGGGGGGATGGGATACACCTGTCCAACTTGGGAGCAGATATCTTTTTGTCTGACACTAAGGAAGGAATCAGTAAATATCTGGTATGTAGAGGACAGGAAGAGGGCAGGCCAGCCAAATTGCTGATGTGTTCTTGTGGCATATATCTAGTGTATATACTTGTTATGGAAGGAATGTGGTTATTGAATAAAATGGATGAGAACAGATGCTTTTCTTTTTGAAAGAATTTAAAATTAACAGTGTAGTCTACAAAATATCTTCAGTGCGTGTATACCAGTGCAAGGAGTACAGGGAGCAAGAAGGATGAACTGGATGTCATGGTATATGAAGAAAATTATGACTTAATTGGCATTACAAAGACTTAGTGGGACTGCTCTCATGATTGGAGTAATAGCATTGAGGGATATAGCTTGTTCTGCAAGGATAGGTATGGGGAAAAGAGGAGGTGTCGTGCTGTATGTCAGAAATGTATACATTTGTTTCAAAGGCCAAAAGGAAGTGAGCGACAGATCTACTGAGAGTCTGTGGGTGAGGCTAAAAAGGGTAAAGAATAGTAGCGATGTTATGGTGAGGTCTATTATAGGTCACCAAATCAAGAGGAGGAAGTGGCTAAGCAGGTAAGAAGATTAGCTAACACACATGAGCTGGTGTTAATGGGATATTTTAACTACCCTGAAGACTATTATAGCAAAACGTAATATGTCCTGCAAGTTCTTAGCATGTGTAGGGGACAACTTTCTAATTCAAAAAGTTGAGGAAGCAATTAAGGTGTCATCTGTTTTGAATCTGGTGTTGACCAACAGGGATGAATTAGTTGCCAATGTGAAGGTGGTTGGAAACTTGGGAGGAAGTGATCATGATCTGATTAAATTGAATATCCTAAGGAAAGGAGGACATGGAAACAGCAAAACAAGGACACTGGACTTGAGAAACGAAGATTTCAGCCAACGGGGAGAAATAGTAGGCAAGGTTTCATGGAAAGACCAATTAAGAAGAAAGAGTTGAAGGGTTTGCTGGCAGCTCTTAAAAGATGTAATGTTAGAGGCTCAGCATCAAGCTATTCCTATGCAGAGGAAACAAGAGAAGAGTCACAGGAGGCCAATGTGGCTGCAAAGGGAGCTTTTAAGTAATCTAGAAATCAAAAGGGGTACATACCGGAAATGGAAGGAGAGGCACGTCACTAAGGAAGTATACATGGGAATAGTGCAAGTGTGTAGGGACAAAAATCAGGAAAATCAAGGCAAAGAATGAGTTACAGTTGGCAAAAAATTTTAGAATCAACAAAAAGGAGTTCTACAATTATGTCAGACAAAAAAGAAAAATCAAGTATGGTGTGGGCCTGGTGCTCAACGAAGAAGTTGAACTGGTAACAGAAGATGAAGATAGGAAAGCAGAACTGCTCAATGTCTACTTTGCTTTAGTCTTCTCTCAAAAAATAACATGAGACCGGACAACTAGTAAAGTTACCATAGACAATAAAGGGGAATGAATGCTATCAGGATAAGAAAAGAACACATCAGAGATCTTCTGACTAATTGGAATGAATTCAAGTCAGCAGGGCGTGAAGTTATTCATCCCGGGATGCTGAAGGAATTAGCTGAAGAAATCTCGGAGCCACTAGCAATTAATATTTGCAAACGAATGGAGGACAGGACAGGTCCTAGAAGCCTGGAGAAGAGCTAATGTAGTGTCCATCTTTAAAAAGGGGGAAAAAAAGAGAAGCTGGGCATCTATAGACTAGTCAGCCTGATCTCTATACCTGGGAAGCTTCTAAAGCAATGTATAAAACATTCAGTTTGCAAATACTTAGAGGATGAAGGTGTGGAAGGGGTAATCACTAGCAGCCAGCATGGATATACTAAGAACAAATCATGCCAAACCAGCTTGATTTCCTTCTTTGGCAGGGTAACTGGTTTGATGGATGGGGGAAGGTGGTGGACATAGTATATCAGGACTTTTGCAAGGCTTTTGACACAGTCCCACATGACATTCTGATAAGTAAGCTGGAGAAATGCGGACTTGGCAGAACTACAGTTAAGTGGATACAAAATTAATTAAATAACGGCCAAAAACAAGTAGCTATTAATGAAATGATATCCGATGGGAAGGAGGTCTCAAGTGGGGTTCCACAAGGATCTGTTCTGGATCTGGTGTTATTTAATATCTTTATTAATAACCTGGATGTAGCAGATGGCACAAAGCTAGGGGGGGTTGCAAACACTTTGGACGATAGAACTAATATTCAAAGGGATCTTGATAAACTGGAGAAGTGGGCTATAGATGATAAAGTGAAATTCAGCAAAGATAAATGTAAGGCACTACTCTTAGGGAAGGAAAACCAAATGCACAAATACAGAATGGAGGTAAATTGACTTGGCAATAGCACTGCTGAGAAAGATCTAGGAGTTGTGGTGTATCACAGCCTCAACATGATTATATGTAGAAATTATATGATCACTATTGAGTAATAAATACATTTAAGAATATTGTAATGTGTATATGGATAGTTGGTGAAAAAGGTGGTTTATCAAATAATTTACTATGAAGTTATTATTAATTTTCTATGCATTATTTCCTCAGTTCAAATAGCAACTACTGCCCTGAGCTGTTGTGTGTGGTTGATTTTAGTTTCAGTTTGTATAGCAATATTTCCCAGCCAACTCCTGAAAAGCAACATCGCTCCCCCCCCCCCCAAAAAAAAAGTTAAAAGGACACTATGAAGTAATTTTGGGCATGAAAATATAGGTTTTCAGTAAAAAGTTTAACAAAATATAATGTGAATCTGAATGTTTTCATTAATGGTTTCCCAATTTCAGTTAAGTTTTATTTTCAGTTTAAACATTACCCTTTTAGGTTTGTAACCCAAACTCAGCAGCGTTGTGCTACTGTTGTGCACGAGAACCAAAATGTGAAAGTGATATGAACAGAGCAGCATAGTTTCACTTGACCTGGTAGCTGAAGGCAAAATGCAAATTAACAGTGCAGATGTTAAAACCTAATATAGATGTTTAAAGTGCTTTGATAGTAATAATTTAAAATGTTACTAATAACCTAATTTAAGAATATTTGAAAAAATGTGCTTTAAATTTTGACAGTTGCTCTTTAAATGAATGTGCATCTAAATCATTTTTCTAATTAAAATATGTTCTTTTTCTATTTGGGAAAACAAAGCAGTTCATTCTCTGCAGACTGAATGTACTGGGTGGTTAATATATCTCTGTATAGTTATAAATGCATATAAACTGTAAATTGTTAGCATATAAATCTAAGGGCTATTCACATATCCAGTTAACAAATCTCAGTGAGATATGGTATTGTCCATGTTCCCATTTTATTTAGTGTCCATTATATTCATTTGGACTACATGTGCTAGAACGTAGTACAAAAGAATGCATGTTAAAATGTATTATAAAAAGAGAGCCTTCAAAATTACTAACTGGCAAGTATATGTTTTCATATAGAACAAACACACTGAAGAGATTTGTCGTGTGTGTGTGTGTG
This sequence comes from Mesoclemmys tuberculata, assembly GCA_007922155.1. NCBI lineage: Eukaryota > Metazoa > Chordata > Testudines > Chelidae > Mesoclemmys > Mesoclemmys tuberculata. The sequence goes on from ML675622.1 coordinate 26,119,667, forward strand.
CATATATGTGTGTGTATACACACACACACACACACTATTACATGTATATATAAGATATATATCCACTGCATAGGGAACTAAATTTTTTTAAAGGAAGTTTATTGCTAAAGATAGTTTGGAAAATCTTAATCTGGTGGCTTTCGGTTAAAATTCCTAGACATTTAAAAAAAAGCTTATTCTTGCTATAATTGTTTTACTAAAATTTATTTTAGTGTATTTATTAACTATAGAAAGTTTACACAACTTTTGGAGAATTAGTCTTTAGGAGATTAAACCTGTGTGACTCCATTTTATTCCTGCCCTCCTGTGCTGCCCAACAACTATACCTTTCAAGCACTTGTGTGGCTCTCTGCATACAGTACAGGTTTAACTGGTGGTCTATGATCAGCACTTTACATGAATACCTGATTTTCAAGGAAATCCTACACATTGACTGTCTAGGTTGAAATGGCAGCTGGTGGACCATTTATTACTCATTCTGTTTTGGGTGGAAAATTCAGCCTTGTGTGTCATTTAGACTTTGTGACACATGTACCCTCCCAAGGCCTAATGACTTGTCTGCAGATGGGCTGTTATTTATTACAGTCATGTAGAATAAAATTGATTGTCTTCTAAAATTAATTTTTCATTTGCCTTGAGCTGTGCTTTAATAGAGGACACACAGTTGCCTGTTTGCAGAAATACTGTTTAATCACATTAATATCTCAGCCCCCCAGGCCGGAGAAGATAATTGTACAAACGAACAGCAAAATCTGTATCTTTAACTTCTTTTTATGATTAAATTATGCAAATGACTTATCTCCTGCCCTTCGAAGCACTAATCATCTAATTAGGAATGATGTGTTAAAGGGATGGTTCTGAATCAGGAAGGGGGGGAATAGGAAGCAGAAAATGGTAGCTGACAATGAAATGTCTGAAGGTACTGTACTTGTACAAGATGAATCTGAATATTTGTTAAAAGAAGAAATAATAAGGGCCTGTTGTCCTATTTCTGATTTGTGGTGTCATTTCATATGAGTATAGTTCTGCTTTACACTGTTTGATGCCTCATAATTTTCTATATTTACCTAAAATTTAGTAAAGGGGCTTCAAGAATCTAGTTACTTGTTTATAAGAATTGGGAAAGATAGTATTGAGAATGTGAAAGCCTCTGCATCTTTGTCTGGCTTCACCAAGTGTATTAGCTGGAAAACAATATATAGGTATTTGTAGATTATTTTATAAAAATGTGTGCCTTATACTTAGTGCTAGACATCATAAATCCATCAGATTTTTGTAAATAAAATGGGTATTAATGAAAGTTAAATAATTTTAATTTCTCTGAGACCCAACTGCTTACTGAAAATAACTTTTCTCTTTAATCTAAAATTTTTCAAATGCAAATTCCAAAGAGAATTGAGAGCTTCTGTGCTAATGTTATGTAACTTAAAATTTTGGACTTCTGTATATGATGATTTATTAAGTCAGGTTCTGTTTAGCGTGTAGACATAATCATCACTTTAGAGTTTGGGTAAATGTGAGACCAACAACTGTTATTCATCTACAGTAAAATCAAATTTACAGTATTTGTATACCAACATCAAAATGCTAATAAACTGTGTGCATCAAATGTTCAACCTCATAGTCAAATAAGATGACATCTTAGTGCGTATTTTTCTTTTAATAACTGAAAATGATTTATTTAGCTATTGTACTTGCTAAAAATATATTATATCAATTTTGTAAAACTAAGGAAATTCCTAGGGCTTAGCCAAATGAGACTAAAACACTTGGTTTGGTACTTACATACCCGAAGATGTGTGAAAGCATGAAGGGAGACCAACCAGCTGGCTACTATGTACAAAATACCTGCTACATGGGAGAGTTAAGCCCACTGGTCTGATGTAGCCATGGACCAACTGAATATCCTTCCTGCACTAGGTGCCATCTTTTAGTCAGAGGAATGTATGCTGTTGGATTGGAAAAGGAATAGTGTTTGTGGTGAGATCTGATTCTGAACGTGTGTGTGAGGGTTGCTAGGTGTGGAAAGTCTGGCCCTGATTCAAGAAAGCACTTAAGTATGTGCTTAAAGTCAAGTATATATTTAAGGATGTTCTTGAATAGGGATGCTTGCTTGCAGAAGCACCTTTGTGAACATTACATCTGTTTTTTTTTATAGCAGAAGAATACTGATTTGTCTGTAGGAAGGTAAAAAGCTTTCCCAGAACAGCTCATACACAAGTTGGGAAACAACTTTAGAAAGGCAGGTGTCACACTGAAATGTCAAGAACTTGGGAGTGCTGATGGTGCCAGAATAATAATGGTGTTGTTTACTGATCTAGTGTCTGCCCTGTACACTTGAAAAGCATGCAAACTGAGTTTGAAAGCAATTTAAAATGCTGACCCTTATAGGTAACCTAGTTTTTCTTAACTGTCTTCGAAATCCAGAATGAGCAGAATGTTTTAAAATGAAGAATATGAGTTCTGACATTGCTTTGAAATCACAGACCTAAATTACTGGCAGGATGTCTTCATAAACAAATTGAGGGTGGGAAGCGTGACATATTTATTTGCCTTCTCTTTCTTTGGCTCCCAGCAAATGCGTTTCATAAACTCTTTACATTTACTGTAATCCTTAACAGCCTTAAAATGCTTTACAAATAAAGTCTGGGCAAAACTGGTGAAAAATTCTACACAACAATTTTGTGATAGTTTCTTCATTTGAATTTAACAGAATTCCGAGGGCCCAAACACTTTCCACACACAAGCTTGTAAAATCCATCTGTAACTCAAAATTTTGCCTTAAAAAAGAAAAAGAAAAAAAAAATAGTCAGATTTAAAGGTGGGAGCATGACTACAGCTTTCTTTGAGAGTCAAGGTGAGTGAGATAATATCTTTTATTGGACTATCTTCTCTTGGTGAAGAGACAAGCTTTTGAGCTCCACAGAGCCCTGTAGGTCTGGGAAAGATAATTAGTGTCGTAGCTAAATACAAGGAGGAACAGATTGTTAAGCGTAAGAAGTTAACATGTGTTGCAAGAAATCATTCAAAATGAAATGGGCAATTAGCATCTCTGCAGGCAAATTGTTGTAATGAGACATAAAATCAGTGTCTCTATTCTTTGGCAGTGTAGGCTTTTGGGGAAAAATTAAGGGAGAAATTTCATACAGTTGTAACCCTTCTGCCAGACAGAGTCAGCAGCAGAAAGGGCCGGGTTCTATATCTAGGGGTCCCTGTCAATACTACAACACCAAACTGGCTCGAGCCCCCACCCAGTCACCTGGGAAATCATACACTATTCCCTGGGCACCCCAAAGGGCAATACTTCCCCTCTCACAAGCACAGAGTCTGAGTGTAGAAAGTAAACGTTTTTATAACAGAAGAGAGGTAACAGCAGTGGTTTGGAAAACAGTGCAAACAGAATTCATGAACTCAATGAGCCAAACCCACCCCAGAGTACGGGTCATGTCCTTTGCCTCTCCTTTCTTGCTTTCCCTTGTACTGGCCATTGCAGTTGCCATGTCCACCCCTTGTTTGGGGCTCAGCTTGCCCCCCTCTGAAAACTCCTGCTGGATGCAGGCTTGACCAGGCCTCCACCACTGTTGTTTCCTGCTGACCGCACCTGGCTGGCACCGACCGCACCTGGCTCCCGCCAACCACTGGTGCCTCTGTCTACAGATGCTAACCGATCCTGGCATCTGCAGGTGCTGACGGCTCCTAGCTCCTGCTGTCTGCTAGTGCCAACTGATCCCACCATCCGCTGGCATTGACTGCTATTGCTCCTACCATCTGCTGGGGTCAACCGATCCTGCCATCTCAGGTGCTGCCCACTGCTGGCACCTCTCTGGTGGTTGTCAGTAAAGATTTCCCAGTCTCTCTTGTCAACACATGCCTGAGGGTAGGTCTTTGGCAGGGCTAGTTCAATCTCAATAGGAGACTGCTCACCACTCCCTCTCCTCTTGCAATGCTGAAAGATCCATCTGCCACCCTTTTTGGGCTGTTTGGGTGAGTGATTTTTTTTTAATCAGAATAGGCTAAACACAGATCTTATGCCATTTGTTCATACAAATCAAAGGACAACATTTCATTACCACTGCTGTTAACACAAAAGTGATTTGTAACACAATACCAGACACATTGACCATTTCCCATCATGCTCAACACCAAGTGTGCTTATGTAATATTCTGAGTACTTGATTGTACTCATGCAAATACAAAGCCCATACAAATAATGTGCCCCCTTTCAGCTGCTAAGCAGGGGGAGTGCCACTTCGATACTCAGACTTCACTTACACAGTTGTTCTATTTTAATGAATAATTTACAATTCCAAAACCCAAGTTCATCTTGACAATAACAACAAAATGACTACAAATATTTTGCCTAACTTTATTACAAATGTTTCCACTGATAAACTGATTTGGAAACTATATGCAGGGATTACTTAACCTGCTACTGAAATGCAACTGTTTGTAAGGTGCAAAATGGCAACTGTTTAACCAAGCTCAGCAACATTACACAACTTAAGAACAGAAAGTGAAGAATATTTTCAGATTGAAACCCCTTGGAAAATTATAGACATTATGTGAGTACATGAGTTAGCGTTTGACTAGGAGATTGGCACTTTGTTCTGTTCTAGTCTTTTCTGTTTACATTCTTTTAACAGTACCTGCATCTCCATGACAGTATCTGAACACTTTGCAGTACTGCATTAGGCAATGTGACTAATCTCCATCATCTCTGTGGTTCACTCCCTCACTCATCCACCCCTCCAGGCGAATTGTGTTCAGTGTATTGTTTTTGTTTTGGTGGTATTTTTGTTTTTGTTTGTTTGTTTAAAATGTACATCTGCTCTTCATTTATACAAGAGATGGAGAAGACAGGGTGAAATGCACATTGCACTTGGATTGTAAAATGGTGAGGTTTCTGATGGTCCTTAGTTCCTATGGAAGTTTGTTCCACAGTTTTGGGCCAGCCCCCCCAAAAGCCCTGTTTCCTACATAAGTGAGTTTTGTCCTTATGTTAGAAAGTTCCATAGTGCCTGAGGAGTGCAGTTGTCAACTGGAGTCTTTGTTCTAGAGCGTCAGATAATCTTTTAGATTTTCTGGGCCCAGGACATTGAGTGCCTTGAAGATAAGGGATAAGATAAGAGAATGGAGGACAAGTTTGATGTGCTTGTGGTAGCCCATGAGGTTGAGGGGACATGCTGCAGTAGTCTGTACTAGTTGGTGTTTCTTGGTGGCTCATGACCTTATGTCCCAGGTATGTTTCATTGCTATAGTTCAACAACAAAATGAGAAAGTTGTGTATAACCAAGTCCAGGCCATCATCCACCAGTCGGGAATGGAGTCTTTTAGCCAGTCGAATATGATAGAAAACATTTACATAATAGCATCCAAGAGGAAAGCTTAGCATCAGCAAGGAATCTAGGAGCACTCCTAAATTATTAACTGAGTTGACCAGTTGTGTGTGTGCACATTTAGCCAAAGAAGACTGCACTATGTCTGCTTTTCTCTGCCCATCAGCATAACCTCTGTTTTGCTTGGGTTCAACTTCAAACTGCTATTCTTTATCCAGGAGCTGATCTCATCCAAACACGGGGCTATATTGGTGGTAGTGTTGTAGTCAGTGTGACACTGGCTGGATTGGGGGAGGGGGAGCATTTATTATATTATTTTAAATCAATATGTCAATCATAATAATTCATATGAGAAATGCCGTGTCAGGTACTGTTAGAAAAGCTATAATGTACTAAGTAAGATAATGTTTATGTTCATGTGTTATATGTTTAATGGAAGTTATGGATACGTTTGATATATCTATATTTCAAATTGTGCTGTGTCTGGGCGACACACCAGACAGGATGGCTGCAACACTAGCCTGCTTAATGGCCCATTAAGAAATTCACAGTTACAAAGGGGCCCAGGGGGAGAAGCCAGGGATATACCTGATGAGTCACCAGGTTACCTGATGAGTCGTGACTCTGGACTCCATTTTGTTCTTTCTTGTAAATTTCCACAAGCAGCAGGGCAAAGGCCAAAGGACATAAGACAGCTGCACCAAATCCATTTTGTCTTCAGTCTTCAGCCCACCTCTGGGTCAACTCATCTACAACTGAACTGAAGCTGAAAAACAAAAGACTGAGACCCATCCAGGCACTGGATGTATACCAGAGGGACTATAGAAGCCTGCAAACTCCACAATTCTATTAGAAACCTGAGGTACATGGACTTTCAAATTAGTTGTATGTGTCTGATTGCTTTAATTATTTAACACTTCTCTTATAGTTCGTTTTTTTCTCTTCATACTAAACGTTTAGTTTTAGTTACCAAAGGATTGGTTGGCAGCATGGTATTTTGGGTAAGATCCAAACTTATATCCATTGGGTACTGTGGCTGACCCTTTGGGGTCAGGAGAAACCTTTTTGGTAAAGACCATAGAGTTTTAAATAAGTGGTCTCTTTACTGGACCTAGTGGCTGATTTGGGAGCCAGAGACTGAAACGCAGTAAAGGGAGCTTTGTGTATTTTTATTTTGGCTTCTTGATAACCAGTGTGGGTAATCAGAAGGACTGTTTGTGGCTGGTTTGGAAGTCTGACTTCAGTGTCACCCACCAGTGTTGGAAGAATCTGCTCTCCTTTTACAGCCTGCCCTGACCTTAGCATTTTTCAGGTGGCTACCCTAGGCATGGACAGGTTATAATCAAAACTAGTCACATGTGGTAAAGGACAGCTGTGACACATCTGAGAGCTGTGTGGCATCCATATGTTGCTAGCACTTGAGTCCAAGTTGTCTTACCAGTTAATCTAGTGTTACGTGAGAAGTTGCATAGGATCAGAGAGAATTGATCCTTGTGGGATTCAACAAGTGAGGAGTCTAGTGGTGGAGGTACAGTAACCATCATTACACTGGACATGTCCCTTCAAGAACAGTTTAAATAATTTCAGTGTGTTCCCTTGGATCTCTGCTGTGTCTCTCACATGGCAGGTGGGTTAATTCTGTACTCTAAGGTAGAAGACTGCTGTTAAGATCTTTAATGATTACAAAACCTTACAACTCAGCCAGCACCTTCAGCAACGCCATGCCGCCAACACCTTGTTGGAGTTCAGTATACACTTAGAGGAAACAGTGCTACCATTTCTTGAAGCACATAACCTGCTTGACTAAGTTCAGTTTACAAGATTTGTTAGGGTTACAGCATGAGAGAGCCTGACAAGAAACAATTAGTTTTCTCGAATATCCCACAGTGAGAAAGAGACTGGAAAAATAATTCATGGAAACCCCCCAGGAAATGCCACCAGCATCAGCTAACCACATTTTACAAGTCATTTGTGGGTACAAAAGCCCCCGAACTTCTTGAGTTTTAATTCCTCAGCTGAAGTGTGGATGCCCATTATCCACACGGCTGGTGTGCATTCTTGTCATTGGATGAATATACAGATAATGGAAAGTCTACCAGTGACACCTCGGATAAAAATAGCTGTTCTTAGGGCTGCCCATAGTGCATGTACAGTACTTGGTGCAAATGTTAGAGTAGCCAAGTGTGAGTTTTAGTTCAGTTTCTATTTTTAGGGATGTGTTTTGAAAACTTCCCAGCCATCAGCCCTCTAATTTATAATTCAAAGATTTATACTAAAGAGGAAAGACAGGGATTAATGTACATTTTTTTCTATCTCTCTTTTCCCCTTCACAGTAATCCCGTGTATGGAATAGCCTGTCCCAAAATATCTAGCTGCTGGAAAACCAAACTCTTGTGCACTATATTTACTGAACTTTGTTCTACTGCTGAACAATTTGCTATGAGAATGTCCATTGCAAGTTTCTGCTCTTCTCTTGCATCTGTTTTTCTCCTTCGTGCTGTGACAGTTGTACTAAATGTTAATTAGACAATATATAGTCGCACCCTAGGCAGTAATTTTCAGGTCATTAGTTAGCAGGAGGGAGGAGGAGAAATGCAAGCTCGCTAACCTATACAAGGGATACACTTCATATACCTCCTGTAATACTTACTACTTGTGCTCTTTGAAAAAATCATTCATCACCCATGTTGTGTGCACCATCTTTGCCTTTATGAATATCTGTTCACCCATTTCAATATCTTAAAAGTACTAGCTAAAAAATATCATTCAGTTGCCCCAGGGATGTATGCACTGAGGACAGTATTCAGTAGCCTTTAACATTGTCCATTCTAATGGCTACAAATGGGGCTCCTACTCTTCTTCGAGTAGTATTCCTGTGGGTACTTCACTTGATGTGCGTGCATCCCTTCACCTTAGATCAGAGATTTTCATTAACAGTGCCTGGTTGGCCTGAGCACATGCTCTATGCTTCCTTGTGCTGCATACTGCATACTTGTGCATTTATATAGGCTGAATGGGTGAACCTTCCTTCTCAACTGCCTTTGGCCAAAGACAGTCTAGCATATGCCTGTTTGCTTTGTTCCTGTTCTCCCTCTTGTATAAGTGTTTCAGCTTTTATAGTGAGTTCTCAGTAGTAGCAGATTTAGTATCTTATATGTGTTGGAAACTTATTCCCTATTCTTTCTTTTCTTAAAACACATATATATATGCTCACACACACACATTTTTGTTTTTCTTTTTCCCCTATTGAGAGGCTTAAACAAATTTTCTTTTGCTGGGCTGCCCACGATTTAAAAGATACCTGACTTGTTGAGAAGTAATTCCTGTTAGTGATGGGCATGTCCAGATCATTTATTGTTTGGGAGAGAGTTATATTCTCAGTAAGTGTAAGATATGTCCTTCTTTTAAAGTAAGATCCTGAAAGAACATGGAAATAATGTATAGGCTTTTAATGATGATGCAAGGCTTGAGACTGCCTTCTGATCTGGGATCAGAGAACCCCCCTGTACAAGGACCCTCCACTTCTGTCAATGTCCCATAATTGTTGAAGTCACAGTCATTGAGAGCTTCCAAGGGGAAGATAGTATTGAAATTCTGGTCTACAACACTTTCTATGAGTAAGGTACCGATAACTGAGCCAACGGTACCAGCAGTTTCACACTCAAAGTATAGGGAAGGGGGTGAGAGGAGCACAACAGAGTTCCTTATCAAAGAAAATCTGGTTTGAAGAGGTGTTTAGTGAGTCTGTGAGTACTTCTGGTGAAGCACACTAAGACTTCAGCTAAGTTCCATACCTCAGTGGTAAAGGGCTCAGTACTAAAGATTACTACTATCAAGAGACCGACTTAATTGGAATCTTTGACCCCCTCGGTACCGATATCAGTGCCTCACATGGTAGCATCATGCATGCCTTTTGCAACATCTTCGGGCTGGTATCAAGTTCTGCTGTATTCCTGCTACCACAGGAATTCTGGTACACAAAAGACCCAAAAGGCCTTGTGGTACTGAATGAGCCTGAGTCTCCACTTCCTGTGACCTCTGGACACCTCTTCTGACTTTTGTGAGAGGTATCTCTTCTCCATTTTCCACTATCCAGGAAAAGGAGCTGTTACCTCCAATACAATATGTGGAGGAGCATTCTGACTCCCACTCTGAACTTACTGTTCAAAGCTCTCCAATTTATTTCAGAAGATGTTATTCCCTGTTGCAGATGCAACGAAGATAGGACACCAGACCTCTGTCTTCCAACACTTGGGATGACCAGCATTGGTTACCCTCCTCCCTGCCTTATTGTCTCCCTCACTGACATTTCTGGGATTCAGTGGCAATGTACCACAAACAATTTTGAGGTACCTCAACTCAGTTTGACATGGAACACAGAAGACCTCATTCCCTCGTAACATCTATTCCTTTTCCCCATTTTGAACCCGAGGATATCTGAGGAGCAAGTGTCAAAGATGGAAAAGTTACAAACATCTTGTCATTGTCACCTGATGAGGCAATCATGCCATCACCGCCATAGTTAGCTGATGATTTCAGGCTAGTCCACAACCTGATGAAACAGGTTGCTGACACCTTGCATATGCCCTTGGACGAGGTCCAGAATTCCCATTGTAAGGTCCTGGACACATTGCACATTTCTGTCTCAGAATGGATGGCACTGCCAATTTATGAAGCCCTCCTTCTGCCAATTCCACCTGGCAAACTCCAGTATTGGCCCCCCTTCCATACAAGAGGTCTGATCTTAAAAAAAAAAAACTACATCTTGGCCAGCAATTCTAATTTTTTATCTGTTCAGTCCAGCACCAAATTCTATAATCATGGATACAGTGAATGAAAAAGGCAGACAAAATACTTCTTAGGCCACCCTTTATTATAAGGACCCAGAAAACTCTGGACTTTTTGGTCATAAGAGCTACTCATCTGCGACACTTCAGTTCAGGATACCTAACCACCAGGCAAAGATATCAAAATATGACTACATGAACTACGAGAAGTTTAATGCTTTTCTTGACCATTTACCACAGGAACATTGAGAATAGTTCAGTGCCGTAATAAAGGAGGGTCAGATCTTTGCAAAAACTTGACCGCAGGCTTCACCTGATGCTGCACACACTGTGGCCAGGTCTATTTCCACTGTAGTAGTGAGGAGATGAGTTTCCTATCTTCAGTTTCCTGGTTTTGTGTGGGAAGTACAATTGACAATTGACTGTGGAGGATTTACCTTTCAATGGTCAGAAGCTTTTAGCAGATTACACGGATGACTTGCTTCATATTCTAAAGGACTCTGGAGCAGCACTTAGGTTTTTAGGGATATACACACCTGCAAATACAAGAAAGCTTAGCAGGTCTCAATCAGCACAAAAATCCCATCCTCCTCAATTTTCCGTCTTCAATAGGCCACCGGAACCACTGGTTAAGAGGTCAAGGTTTTCCCTGCAACTACCTCGACTGCTTCATACTGAGCCTTTAACATTATCCAAACATCAGTTTTGGTGCTCTCGTCAAGAGTCCAAGCCACTTATTGACCAGATTTTCTCACCTCCTTGACACAACCCCTGCCACCTCTTCCCCCTGCTCAATTTGGACACCACCACCTTTCTTCTGGGAGGCTATAACATCAGAAAAATGAGTACTGGAGGCCATTACTTTGGGCTATACTATCCAGTTTATCTCCTTCCTGCCCTTCTAACCACCATCTGAAGAGGGACCCCTCTCACAAACAGTTGCTTACAGAGGATATCACATCACTTCTAAGTCTAGGAACCATAGACCCAGTCCCACTTCAACACAAGGGAAAAGGTTCTATTTAAGGTATTTTCTGATACCCAACAAAAGCAGAAGTTGGAGACTGATATTAGCTCTCAGACAATTGAACAAGCATGTCAGACATCTGACATTCAGGATGGTGTCCCTAGCAGTTCTAGTTCCCTCCTTGGAATTAGAGGACTGGTTTTTGACCCTCGACTTCAAAGATGTCTACTTTCACATAACAATTCATCCCTCTTTTAAAAGATTACTTTGTTTCATATTGAATCACAATCACTACCACTATGGGGTCTTACCCTTTGGCCTGTCATCCTCACCAAGGGTGTTGTTAAAAATCATGGTGGTCGTAGCTGCCTACCAACCATCTCCTGTGTCAGTAATTGATTGTGAGGGGGGTTCCTAAAGGGGATGGAGGAGGTGGTTAGAAGGGCAGGATAGAGAGAAACTGGATAGTATAACGCAAAGTAATGGTCTGTAGTATCCATTTATCCGATGTTATAGCCTCCCAAACTTCATGAGTTAAGAAAGCGGTCATATCTAAATTGAGGAGGGGTGTGTGTGTTGTCTAGGAATAACTGTGTTTCCCTACCTCAATAACTGGTTCCTTAAGGGTCAGTCACATCAGGCGGTTTGGTCGTCAGTTCAACCAACAACTATACTATTCCAAAATCTAGACCTGCAGATAAATCTTGGGAAATTGACCCTATACAATGAATTCTCTTTATTGTAGCATTTCTGGGTTTAGTAATGGGCAAAACTTATCTCTCTCTCATCAGGTTCCTTGCTCTGAAGGACCTTATCCAAAGAGTTCAGCTCAACCTTTCATTTTCAGCAAGGACATGTCTGCAACTGCTAGGACACACAACAGCTTGATTTTTCTGACCTAAAACTCCAGGTTGCATCTTTGATGTCTTCAGGGGTGCTCACAACAGTTTATCTTTTCCTTTATGCTGCTTTTCTTGATGAGGGTTGCGGAGGCAGCATGGAGTGTAGGGAGGATCAGACCTCCTTTTCTTCCGCAACAGGATCCAGTGCCTCCTGGGGGATTCCCACCTGTTCATAGGCCATCCAGGAGATATAACCCTTTAGCATGTTCTTGGGGCCTCCTCCCAATGGGACATACCTGGTACAGGTCCAAAGGAAGCCTACCACAGGGCATCCTTATCAAGTGCCCAGACCACCTCATCTGACTCCTCTTGATCAAAAGGAGCAGTAGCTCTATCTGAGGCTGTCCCAAATAGCCGAGCCCTCCATTCTGCAGTGAATCCTAATTTCTGTCCCTCGTACCCAAGATCTTGTCCTTTTGGTCATTATCCAAAGTTCCTGACCATAGGTGAGGATGGAGATGAAGCTCTCAGTTTGCAGGGACGTTTATGTATCCAACAAACACAGTCTGAACAAGTAGGTATCTGTATCCAGCCAGGTCCTACAGTCACTCACTTGGTGGATGAATCCCTCTGTGGTTTGTGTAGCAATCCTGGTCAATCAAATCCTTCAATGGTCATGTTAACATCGTATGCTTCCCTCTTGGGGTGGGGAGCACATTTGGGTCTTCACATAGTCCAAGGCAAATGGTTACAGTAGGAACAGTGCTTGCACATCAGTCTGTTGGAGTTAAGAGTGGTCATAAAAGCTTGCCTCTGTTTTTTCCTCTACTCAAAAAAAAGTCCACAGGATCATGACAGGCAACATAGTGTGCAGTTGTCACCGCGGAGTACATTTTCCCCACATTCTGCACATAAACCAGAAAGCTTTGGAGCTATTGCATAGCCAAGCTCATAGTCATCTTGGCTTTGTATCTCCTGGGTATACAAAACATCATGGTAGATGTCCTCAGCAGACATTTATCCCTAAATTATGAATGGGAGTTGGACTCCTGAGTCCTCAACAAAATATTCCTAGCATATTGATTTCCAGAAATCAATCTTTTTGCCATGGCAGCCAATGCAAAGTTCAGGAAATACTTTTGTAAAAGGGGAGACTAGATCCCCAATTTCTAGGAAGCGATTTCCTCATTATACAGACAAAAGGTCTTTTTCATGCATATTCTCCAAATTCATTGCTCTTAAAGGTCCTAATCAAGACAGGACCAAACCAGTCATTTTCATTGCACCAGCTTGGCCAAGAAAATTTTTGATTTCCTTATCTCATCAAACTTACCTCTGATCCTCTGGGGCGGCTCCTGATCAAATTTCAACTGATGTCTCAGGATGTATGGGTGAGATGCTTCACCCCAGTCTGAATGTTTTACTGTAGCAAGCTTGGTTCCTTAATGGGTTCCGGGACTAGAGGCTGCCTGTTCATCAGACCTAGAAAATGTACTTTTAAAAAGCAGAAAGGGATCTACAAAACATCTCTCCAGAAATGGAGTCTCTGGCACCATCTTTCTCCTATCCAGTCATCTTTTTTTCTCAGTTTTGGATTACCTATTTGAAATGGAAAATCAGGTGGTCTTGAGAGTTCCATCATGGTTCATTCAGCGGCAGTAACATCAATGGTAGAAATGACCTGAGAGGAGCAGCAGCAGTTATTCAACACTTCCAAAAGTGCATTGGCAACCCAAGAAATGTTCAGGGCTGTGACTTCTTGGAATGGCCTAATGTCATAGAAGTTTTCTCCATGTTAGAAGTCCCTAGTCTCAACATAGCAGTTCATATCAAGTGGTGTATCTCATTTCTAACCTGTATTGACAAAGGCCAGGTTACTATTGTAGAATCAGAAACTACATTTTTTCCTGTAGCGCTGGTGGGATAACTTAGCTGCAAAAACAGAGCTGTAGTCAGCCAGGTCTTTTCCTCAAGGGGTGAAAGTGTTTATAACAACAACATAAAATAAGTTATCATGATCAGAATAATTTAACAGAGCTTGAGATACAAAATCTGGGTGTGGAGCCCAAATTTCCCCAAAGCTTTTTGTCCCTGTATCTCCCAGTAAGCTGCTCTATGATTTTTGCTATGAGTACCTGTGTAAGAGGAGAGAGCAGTAGAACTGAGGTTAAAACTTTGGTTGCATAGTTCTTTATATAACATAGTAATTCAATGTCACAATCATTTGTCGTCATTCTAAACTGTATTCCAAATGCTTTGCAAAGTTAAAGAGTACATTTATAAAATTAGAGTATGAAAGCAGAGGAATTTAGGGCTGATCTCCACACAGTTTTTTGTACTATTATAACTATATTGGTTTGAAATTGATGCTGTTAAAGCTGTACAACCTATTAGTGTGGATGCTGGTATAAAGGTGCTTGTATCAATATAGCTTATTCCACTAAATGTATGGGAATAAGCTATACCAGTAGAAGAATCTTAAAACCAGTATAACTGTCCACACTATTGGAATGCACTGATTTTAACTGAGTCTCTAAACCAATATAGGTATAGCAATGTAAAAACTATATGTAGAGCAGCCATATGAAGAATCTACAAGAGAAAAGATAATTCTTAGATGAGATTCGAAAATAGATTGAACTGAGAGTAGGCTTATAGTAGATGACAGTGTAGTCCATAGATAGAATTTCTGATTTTAGGTTTTAAACAATAAACACTGATAAAACACAGCTAATTAAATAAATAAAAAATAAAAATCAGTTTTTATTGGATAAACATTGGAAAACCATCCTAAATGGTTGCTCAGTTCACCATTTTCCCAGTGCAGTTCGTTTATATAGGTGATGTCCTACTTCCTGACTCATATGTGAGGGCTTGTCTTCACGGAACAGTAATGTAGACTATAGTGGTGTAATTTCTAAAGCATACTAGTGTCTTGCACATTAATTGGTCCAAGTAGATCCTGCTGATGAGTGCTAAAGGTTCCTTAGGGTGCTTTATCATAGTGCTGTTTAAAACAGTACTACATGTATATAAAAGAAGAAAGCCCCACAAAACTTTAATTTTTGGAAATCTACAGAGGCCTCAAAAATGGCTAACAATAAACCCTGAAAAAATGAAACTAATAAACCCCCAAAACAGAGGCCCTATCTATGGACCTCTCATTTCATACATTCATAGATGGTGATTAATTAGTTGATATTTGTAAAATGCTTTGAAGGTGAAAAGGATAAATAAACGTTAACTATTATCATACCAATAATAATGTTTCCTTTGTCAAGGAAGAGTGACTTACTCATGGCTTGCTTCCATTTATTAACTGTGATTTATGTGTGAAATTCCTGGAGGGAGCCACAGAAAGTTCTCAAAGTTGCAGACAGATGTGTGTTTTAGGAATACATTTAGAAAATGAGAATTCAAACTACTGAAAAATATAAATAGGAATCAATGGGAACTACTGTGGTGGCTGGGGAAATTACTAAACATTTGGGGTCAGAGAAGAGAGAGTTGCATGGGGAACGGGAAGATTTCTCTGTGCATGGGCACATACACTAGATAAATTATTCTATGGCATCATTTTAGCAAAGCACTTTTTTAACATGTAAGTAGTACCATTGATTTAAAGAGGACTGCTTATGTGCTTAAATGCTTTGCTGGATTGGCGCAGCTGAAAATGGACACGCTCCATTTTAGATTGTTGGAGAGAACCAACAGGTCATTAATCGTATGATTGTTTTTGTTCTGCCACCCATTGCATCAATTGCAAATGCGACAGTCATAGAAAGGAATGGATAAGTTAGACATGTTCATTTGTACTTAAATTATCAGGCATGTAATCCTTTGTATTCAAATCTTAAGTTTATAGAAAGTTGAGGTTTAGTACATTTTAATTAGGATGAAAGCTGGTTTGTACCTGTTCTGTAGATAGAGGACCTGAATTCTTTCTCAGTGCAGTCAGTTGACACCTTTCATGAGCATTCAGTTTACTTAAAAATTCATTTTAAATAATGTGTCAAACACCAGCCCGTATGCTATATTTAGTCTTCAGTGCATAATTATCTGACCCCAATGATAGGTTCAGATTTTCCAGAATGCAAGCTTTTCAGAATTTTAAAGTTTCTCGTTCCTGTGGTTGGCAGCTTTGACTGAGACTTGATGTAACATTAACTTAGCAACCTGAAACAGATGATGTTAATACTGAAATCTTCTTATGAAACCTTGAGGGTCAGATTTCAAATAAAATAGGCACACAGTTACATGTTTTGTTCACCCATCACCGTGTGGCTGAATCAGATAACTTCAATTGAAGTGGCCAAATAAACAGGGCGGATGAAGTGGTGGTCCTAAATGGACACTACATCATCTTTTCCCGTTGGATGATACTGAATGCGGAACGGTAACTTTACTAAATAAAACATTAGTTATACTACACAAAGTCTATTTTCTAGTCTTGGTCTCTTTGTGGCTCATGAGTAAGAGTTTTCCTGGGAACTGGGGTAGGATATGACTCTAACTTGGCAGTACTAGCACAGGGACCATTATAAATTTTGTAATTTGGTCATATCTGCAGAATGAGTTTGATACCTCTTAGCTGAGTTTGAACTTTGATTTCCTGTATCTAGATTTCTTTTTTTTTTTTAATTGGAGAATGTGATAAAGTGTTTACAGCATAATATTGAGAGCTTGGATCCTAGATTCTGTTAGTGGATACTTATTTACTCTGTGATATCAGGAAAGACACTTAATCTCGCTGTGCCTCAGTTTATTCATCTCTGAAATGATTGAAATATCTCAGAAGAGTATTAAGATTTATTAGTGACAACCTTGGATATCTCTGGTGAAAGGTGATCTATAAATATAAATTATTTACTATGAATATCTTTGCAGTTTGGGCAAGAGAAAATATAGTTTAGCTTTCATGGTCTTTTCAATGAGCACATTTCTATTATGAATTTCTTACCATGGATATAGAGCAGTAGTTCCCAAACTTTTCTCTGCCATGGCACACCTTGGTACATTTAATTATTTTAAGGTACATTACCATATAGTCTCCAAATTAACTCATGAATATTTATGAGCCCAATCCAGAACTCTTCAAGTAGTTTTTCAAAAATTCCACGGCACATCTGCTCAGGCCTGACGGCACACCATGGCACACTGGTTGGGAAACACTGATATAGAGTATTGATTTAGGCCCTGATCCTGCAAATCAATTGAAGTCAAAAGGATTATTCACATGAGTAATGTTAAACAAGTGTGTAAGTGTGTGTTGGCAAAATTGAGTCTCTGGATGAGCTGTTAGAGTAGGTGGGGTGTGAAAGGGTTATAATTTTATCAGTAACACTCAGTGAGCATTGATTTTACTAATCACATGCAAACCAACAAAAAATATTTCCATCAGTAGTAGTAGTGGAAATTTACAGATGGGAAAAGTAAAAAAGAAAGCTGCCTGAGAACTTCTTAGAGTCAAAATCTAGCAGGGTGGATTGATTTATATCACCAAGAGAAAATCATTGATTTAAATCAAGTTTCCCACTGATATCTCTTCGCAGATTTCTTATACAATGGTGCAAATATGATCACTAAAACATGTTAATTTACAACTCAGTACAGTATTTTACATCATCTAAGAGGGTATATTTTGTGTAATATTTTAGATAACTTGATTTTTATTAATTTAGGAAATAGCACATAAGACTCATTACCTATGTCAAGCTGTAGATGTGGCAGCAGTACATTAGGAATGGGAAGAACTAAATGACACACACAAACACAATAGCACTCATATTTTATTTAACTAAATCTTAAATGTTACATACAAGTTTCACATTTGCAATTGCAACATTCTCCTGATTTGCTGTTTTCAAATTTTATTAACTGTAACAGACAAGTCATCACAAAACTTAATGCATGCTGTCCTTAAAACTTCTAAAACTATCTCTCATCTTCCCCACTCCCACTGGCATTTTTATTCATAGACTGGAACAGAAATGAGTTTTCCTGCTTTGTCAACTCCCAGTTGATTTCTTGGCTGTGAAAAGTTGGCTTAGCAACTGAAGGAACTCTGTTTCAAGGGAGTGACTTTATTCAAAACATCATCAGTAAACATCTACTGTTTAAATGGTTCTGCTCCGGCCTTGAAATTTATTATGACTGGCATAACTGAGGAGTGATTTTGAGATGCCCATATACAATGGTGGCATCATCATCTTCAGAAGGCAGGCATCTACCTTTATGTCTGGGGTTGAGAATGTTCACAAGAAAATGAGGTGGGCGCTAGTGCTTGATCCATTCACTTCTTTATTGCCTGCAGTTGAAATTTCTGGTGAGGTATTTCTTTAATGTCTCTTAAAGTGCCTTCAAATTTCGACAGCATCAGCAATGCAGCAACAAATTCTCTGAAGTTTGTTTAAGGCTATGGATATAGGCTTTAGTATACTGAGCATATCCTCTACATTCCTCTTTATTTCAGATACTTTGGATGAGATACTTCCATCTATTTTATCATGGTTTTCTTCACAAAGTTTTATGAGAATAGGCCAGTTTTTAATAAATTGTTCAAAGCAATCAACCACAGAATTCTATCGAACATCTTGAGGGAGAATTAGTTTGGATCCACCTGCTCTCTTTAGTGAAGCTGAAGCAAAATGTTTGTTACGGAAGTATTTTGTGATGTCAATGTTTTCTTTCATTCCTGGAGAAGACATATTTAAGACTTTGGCTAAAAGATGCATTTAATGAGCACTGCAGCCATATGTTATTAAGGAGCATCCTTCCGTTTCTTCTTCTAAGTATCTTCTCATCTTTGCCATGTTTGCAGCATTGTCTGTGACAAAACTGCACACGTGACAGTTGAATTGAATTTTGTTCAGTGTTTATTACAGCTTTCACTGCCACTTCTTTTAAATATTCTGTTGTGTGAGCATTTCCTGATGTATCTATTGTTTCTGAAAGATATGCAACCTCATCTGTTGTCACCCAGGCACATATTACTGGATCATTGTGTACATTGCTCCACCTATCAAGACTCAAACTGCCAAATTTTCCCCTCGGTAGTTCTTGCACACTATTGAAGTTCCTTCTCATACACTGTATCTAGCAACCTTCCACCAGTGTCTACTCTACCAGGTGGAGTGTAGCCTGGTCAAAAAGTTTCAACCATGTCAATGAAGGGTTTATTGTTAACAATGCGGCAAAGGAAAATTTGTGGTATAAATCAATCGAGCGACCTTTTAATCTATGGTGTCTTGTTGGTATTTGCTGGTCCTTAGTACAAACCCATCCATGGTGGTGGTTTTACTGGATGACTGAAATATTTTGCTTGCTACTGATAATTTGTTGTCAGAAATACGTTTAGTCGCAACACTGCTGCTAAAAGTACCAATGGATGATTCTGAAGTTGTCGCAGATTAGATAATCAGTCAAAGTCTTGTGTGCTTAAATGGGATCCTGAAATAAAATTCAAAATGATTTTGAATAGTCGTTCTTTTCAGTTGTTTTCACTCTTACTCAGTTAATCATTTACATTTTTTCAGCAAGGATGCTGATCCAATTCTAAATTACCAAAAAAACTAAGACTGACTTCACTTAAAGTGCACTTAATTTTGGAGTAAGCCCCATAGAATTCACTGGCATTTGAGTTACTTGATAAAACAAGTATAGGATGGGGTTCCCTTGGGTAAGATGAGTTACGCTAAAGTAAAATAGTAACTAGATTTATGGCATCACCATTATGGTCTGTGGCCACGATGTTCCAAAATAAGGGGCATGTGTTATGTAATCTCAAATAAGAAAATGACACCCAGTGCAGCTTTAGATTTCTCTTACTGGAGCTTTCTGTACTATATACTTGGATGATTAGATTCTAAACCTAGTTAACTAATTAAACAAACCATAAGGATTAGCTAGAAACACCCAACATAGCTAACAGCTTGGGAATTTACTTGTTAATCATATTTATACTAAAAGGCATAGAGAGAGAGTCTTGAAGAATGATGCATTGCAAAGTGAATTATTTAAGTTACTAACGAGTTGATCCACATTGTTCTTCAGACATATCCACATAATTTTCTCCCAATAAGCAGTTTTCATTATGATGTTTCATTCTTGCACCTAGTCCCTATGTCTCCTTTTTGCACTGCTTGCACTTGGCACATTTTCCTTTTTTATCCAGGGAAGGAATTTCTTCAAAATATTCCCAGATAGGGTTTCTCTTATGCCCAGAAGCCATGACAGTTTTTCTGTGGCAAAAGTGTGGAGGAATATAGGAAGCTATGTGTGTACTGAATAATATCTTCCCTTTTTCTTTCCAGTCCATTCCACTGTTCCTTTCTACTCTGCCTCAGTCCTTTGTCTCTCTTCCTGTAAGAGAGTGTCTTAACTAACTCCTCTGCCTTCCTTGGCCTAGCTCCACCACCACATAGGCCCAGAACAACAACAGTCCTGTCCAGCCTGTGTCTTTCTTTGCACATGTGGCTTTAGTCTGTTGAGAAACAGAAACTGAGAGCCCAGAACTTTCAAGAAGTAAGAGCTGGTAGTTAAGTTGGACAGACTAGAGCCATTAATTCACGTTTATGAGACTGTAAGTGTAGGTTTACCATGTTTGTGATTAGATTTAATTATAACTATTTTTTAAACAAAAGAGAAATGTAGTATTTTATTGATGGTTTAAAAAAATTAAAAGTCTGATTTTAAAAAAACCCATTAATTTTTATCCACCCTGAAATCCAGTGGTGTAGACCAATTGTTCTCAATCCTATCTATTATAGTATGCTATATATTTTATCCTGGTAAATCAATTTTGCCTTTATCTGAACATATATTTTTTTTTTTATAAAACTTGTTCTCCATATGCTTTATTTATCATGGATTGTATTATATTTTCAAGTTAGTTTAAATGGAAAAGAGAATGTTACAAATTGGAAGCCTCCTATATAAGGACATTTAAGTGAGACATTTTGAACATGATTCTTCCCTCAGTTATGTTTTTGCAGATCCACCAACTCCACACAAGTCAACAGAGTTACACTGGTGTAAATCTAGTCAAAGTGGGAGCAGAATGAGGCATTGAGTGTTAAACTCTGATTTATCTTTCAATAGGTAGCATAGTGCCCTTTTGGGAGTGTACATTTTAGGATTAAAATTATTTTTTCACTTTTTTTTGGTAATTCGTTATCTTTAATATGAACTTTAAGTGGGAAATGTAATAGGGTTTCCTCATATTTTAGAAAATAATGATATGCTTCAGAAAAGCTAGCCAATATTTTTATTTTTAATCAGATTTTCAGAGCAGTTGCAACATAAGTCTGTGATATCTTTGATTCAGTAAAACAAAAAATTGGCTGCCTGCTTTTCTACAACTGCTTCCCTCTGTAAAAAGTAGATTAAACCCTCTCTACATTTACAGAGAGATGCTAGTTGGTGCTTTTGAATTTCTTCAAGGTAGAGGTTGTGCTAATAACATACTTCAGTGAAACACAACAAAGTGGAGAGACTGAACTAGTCTAGGAGAAAGCATTTGATCTGTATTCTCAAATATCAAGGGTCAAATTTGGGTTACATTATTTTTCTTTCCTGGCATAAACCTTTCATTACATTCACTCTGTTTTCTAATTGACACTGTGCCTAAATGTTAGGTGTTGATTTCAATGGCACTCATCACTATTGTAGCCTTACGATGCCTCTGAGTAATAGCTAAGTATTTTTAATCTCGCTATACAGACTGGGCAACTGAAGCACAGAAGTGGCCACTAAATTTGGGTGCCTCAGTTTTTCAGTGCTTCACAAAACACGTAGAGTCCAATTTTTCAGCAGTGCTAAGTACCTGTAACTAATGCTGAAGTCAATGGGGTATTGGAGGATGTCTGATATAGGGCAGGCAAAGTCAGTGGGCACTTTTGAAAACGTGAGCCTACATGCGGAGCTTAAAGTCACAACAGGAGTCTGCACCAGGAATAGAAATAGAATTTGGGAGCCTGATCCTTTGGGACCACTTATCACTGATGTAACTCCATAGATATTGGTGGAATACCAATTTTACAGTGGTATGTAACGAAGTGGAGAATTGCTCACCCGGGTGTCCAGTGCTGTGATTTAATCACAGGGCCACTCTCCATCCTACTATAAATAAAAAATGTATTATTATTACCCGTTCACTGCTTCCTCCAAAATATGATAAAAGATATTGGCTGGACTGTATAAGAGAGCCTATTCTCCTCCTATTTGTGCTATACCTGTTAGTTAAGTAGAGCATTTCCAGTGTCAGCAGCCCTGAACCTTTTTCCCCATTAAATTAACTTTTTTTTAAACGACTTCCCTGTTTACTGTGATGAAGTATTTTAAAAATCTGAAATGTAATTCAGAAAAAGTAAGTAAATTTGCTAAAACTAAAACTGTACCTGATGTAATGTTAATTTAGGGTAATAATGGGACATTATTTTCATAACTTGAAAGCAAGGAATTACTGGTAGGTTATGCAGTAGGCAGATTTATCTTGCTCACAATATCCTGTTTGTGGTGTTTGGTGTTTGGTGTTCTCTGAAGACTAGTACATAATTTCCTTTCTGCTGCAAATAAGAGGATTTTCTAAGAGTTCCAATTTAGAATTTGTGTTTCCTTTTTTGTCATTGGGGGTGGGGAATGGGGGACAACCCTCCTATCATTTATGTATCATGACCTAGCAACTCAGTGCCTTGGGCTATTATTTCAAAATCTAATATATTCAAACTTTGGCCTTAGAGAGCAGTAGGATCAGTACACAAGAACAATAGAATGGTAAATATAGAATTGCCATTAAGGAAAAGACTATATCTTGTCATTTTTGAATCAATGCTCAAAAGAGGATCTCAGCATTCACAGTCTGCAGTATGCTTTAACTTTATTCTTGTAGCAAGAAAAAAAGTTGACAGGCTTCTTCAATGTTATTGTGAGTGAGGCATCATTTGACACAGGGAAATAAAATTTTAATATATGCTAAAGGAGAGATCCACTAACACACTGACAGTAATTTAATGCAAGTCAATTTTGAGCCACACATAATTACTGTCATGATGTGGAGCACAGTTCACTTCTAAGGAATGGTTTCTGTAAAGTGACATAGATCCAACTGAGGTACAGTTGGTTAGACAGAGTAACTCTAGCTTTCACAAGCTGGACTATGCCTTCTTCACTGACTGCTAGTTCCTGCTATATCAGACATTCATTTTGTCAATCAAATTATTCATTATTCATAGGTAGCAGTCTGAAGTATCTGTCATTTCCTACAAAATCATCACTAGCAGTAACTGAGTTATTTGATTGATACTGTTTACATATCTGGTGTCACTGGGACTAAACTAATGTTGTTTGGAATATGTCTTCTGAATATGTGTGTATGTATATATATACATGTGTGCTAATGATGGGATTATCTAATGTTGTTTTGAGTATTGCAAAACCTTGGAAATCTTTTTGGTAAAAGTTTTGTTCAGGAAACATTTTCAAGCTTCCGAAACCATTAACTCCTTCATTTAAACTATTGTTTGTTTTTAAGGGAAATTGAATGGAAATCTATGGTATGTAAATAATAAAGATTCATATTGAAAAGTAATTTTGTGCTGTTTCCAGAACTCTCACGAGAACAGTGTTTAAAAGAAATCTAGAAACCCAGCGCTTGTATATTGCACACCAGCTTAACAGACCTCAAAACTGAAAAGTTATGGGTTTTGCTATCAATCTAGAATCCAGGATTTTTCCTTCATGAAAATTTGTCAAAATAAGTTTTTTTTATCCCATGTCTATGTATGTAAATATATACAAGCATATGTTTAAATTAACATTAAAGATGGAGTGTATCTAAACCTAATCTTTATGTGGAAAAATATATATGATATACTGTACTTACTAGGGAAACTAAATATTCCTTTTGTACTCCAGTTGGAAACTTGCTGTACCTGTTGTTTATTGAGTAGAGGAAAAACTGGTTAATTAATGGTTTTCTTTTTGATAGCTAAAATGTAGCGAAAATATTTCTTCCCAACATTGCTTTTGATGCAAAAGTAAAATTACAAAAATAACATCAACTTGAAAATTTTCTGCTGACTTTTAGTTAACAGGTTCTAAATAGGTACAGCTCTTCCACCTGCAATCAAATGTAATAAACCTTCTTCACTGCAGAAGTCAAATTCTGGGGGAAAAAAAGTTGGAAGCTCACACTTACTCCATAAAACCTTGTTTATTGCAACCATCAGTCTTCGAAGATATGCCCCACAATGGGATTTGGTAAAGCCATTACAAGGTGCCGTATGAGTTCCATTTGCCTACAGTAAATAGAATGTCAGAAGTGTCAGGGGGAAATAAATATCGGGCTGGTTAAAAGGGAGCAGAGATGGCTCAAAGCATCATTGAGAGGATTGATTTATCTGGCGTGCTGTAATGACTGCAGATGTGGATCTGTTATTCTAGATGAGCAATGAATTTGATGAGCTGATAACACAGGGCCAGAGAGGCCTGGTTTTAATTACTGATGAGGAATTTATTTGTGAAGCACTATGATTTACTGAGGGTTTGTTCTGTTATTGACAGGTGACCTTGGGGCTTTTCTCTTTTGATGAATCAAAGGAAAAAAAAAGCAGCACCATTTTCTATTTTATTTTTTAAGGAAAAGTATTGTATGTGTACTAAGAAATGTTAGATACAGTACCACTTTTGAGGTTGTATCCACGTATATAAAAATGTTCTTTTATGGTAGCTGTTAATTGCATACCTCATTTAAAATGTCACTTACATTACACTTGTTATTTGAATAAGACTGACCTTGGTGCAAATATTTCTTAACAAAAGTGTGTTTAATAGATGCTCTGTGATAACGGATGTGTAGGCAAACTAGAAATAGGTCAGTGAAACGAAGTATGTCATGTACAGTGCTGTCCAGCTTCCCACATTTACATTTAGTTGCATATTTGTTTAGAATGTACCTTTTTTAACTTACGTGAGTAGGATGCTATTTCACTTTTCCTTCTTGCAATTCACTGAAGGACTAGGTTAAAATAAACTTTCTTAAGCACTAGTATTTTTTCTTTTGATTAATGTATCATCTCCACTAACTTAAGAAGTATTTGCCACAGATTAAATACTTGGGCAAGACACTAATACTTTTGTCAGGCACAATATTATTGGCATTTGTGTTATATTTCTTTTTACATTTTCTCTTTTAAAACTATATATTTTTTTTAATCTAGTGCCTTAGTTTCTACTATAGGCTAAACTTATTTTTTGTCATCTTCACTCAAATGGGAAATACATACTGCTGTCTTTTGTAGTTTTCCTCTGTACTGTACTCTTCAGGATGCAGTACTGGCTCAGGAACATCGGTTTTCTGTATGCACTGTGCCAGAGCTAGATGCAAATGACACAGATATTGTCTGGTTTGTAGATAATGTTTACTGCTTAGTTGCTCTTTAATTGTTGCTAAATAGGAAAGCATCTGGACTCAAGGTTTTGCAGAAGATGCATGTTTCAATGCGTGTGCTTAATAACTTAAAGATTTGCCTGGGAAAGGCATGGATTAAGTCAGGTGGATAGAAATCACCTAATTTTCTCCTACATGCTCCAGAGCACATGGTATTTTCAGGCAAATTTGCTTGTATTTTCTAGCAGCCAACACTTTTAACATAAAACAAGTAGTTCATTTAGGCCCTGTGTGCAATGTAATATATGATGTGAAAAGAAATCTTCTCCCCACCTCTCAGTTTAACCTGTTTTAGACCTAAGGCCCATTCAAATTATTTTGACCTTCAGATGGTATTTCCTCTGTGTGGTATGGAAGGGGCAGCGGCAGCTCTGTTTGCTGCTTCCCAAGAGTAAGGAAGTACGTCTATGGAATTGCCACATAGTCAGAAATCCCTGAATTATGAGAAGGTGGGAAGAATGGGTTTAGGGAGTAGCTAATCTCTGTAGCATATTTCCCAGTAGAAATTCACATGTGGCTTAATACTTATTCCCATGGCTTTTGCTGCTTCATAAAAGTAAGTACAGTAGTATGCTGTCATTGGGGAGGGAACAATGAGCAGCAGTTTCTTCTTAATGAGCTGCATTACTGCCAGAATCACAGATTAATTGAAGAGCGCCTAGGAGTGTCATTTCTTCTGCAGGGATCATTCAGTATTGCCAGCCCCCGGGGTTTAAAAAAAATTGTGAGTCCAGCCCTAAAAATCATGAGACTGGTTTATGCACCATGACATTTTTTAAAAGTAGATATTTTTTTTAATTGGCCTTCTAGTTTTCAAGCGTTGAGGTTACCTCCCTTGGGTAATGTTTCCAAGCTTTTCTTTGCAACCATAAATGTTAGAAATGCCTTTTTTTTTTTTTTTTATAACAAAAGGCTGTGATTACTCAGCAGTTATGTGAAACCAGGAACAGGGGCTTTAGGAAAAGTACCAAATATTGTGAGAGTCATGATAAAATTGTGAGCATTGGCAATCCTAGAATTTGCCAGTTTTGAGACATGATTCTCTGTTGATTCTCCAGCTTCACAGAGTCTGAAGGCTGTGGGTTTTGTCCATCCCTGTGGAAAGAAATCTCTCCCACATGAGAGGAGTGTTTTTCATTAATTCCAGAGTGTATTTGGAGTATTTGAATATTCCCCCACCCTCTTGTGGGCTTTTCTGCAAAAGAGGGAGCATTTAGCCTTTTCATATAACACGTATCTTGTTATAAAAATATGCAGTGTTTGGCTCCAGGGATAATGTTACAATTACACATCTATTTGACTATTTTAGATTGTACTCATGACTTAAATATTGCCTTTAACCAACTGTAATTAAAAAGAATATTATATAATATTATGCTGTGAGTGAAACCCATCATAATTTTTATAGATTGTTTTGAAAAACTAATAGGGATTTTAAAATTGAATGAATGATACTTCTGTATCTACTAAATTTGAATGTTCAGCTTAAAAGAAAAATCCCTACATCAGGTCTTCAATCCTACTTGCAACTACTTTAGTTTGTTTTGAAACTGCTTACGTGCTAACAAGCTTTTTAACATAAAAGGTGCTAACGTAGTTTTCAACCATTTGAATTACTGATTTTCGTTTTCTCCAACAATTAATTAGCATGGAAAATTAACTGTTAATTTATAACAGTAGGTATTATATCTTATTATATTGTTTGTGGACTTTAAACAAACTAAATATACTTACTACAACTATTTCCATGTGGATGAAGTGAAACAGTGAATGTCAATATCTGTATCAGTCCCTGTATTTAATATTTTGTCAGAGGAATAATACACATGATAGCTTTAAAAAGAAAAGATATTGTATCCTTCATTGTAATGAGAAACTGCAACAGATTCATTGCAACACAAAATCACAAATCTACAATACATTTAACCTTCTTTTAGCTTCCTAATGTATTCCCCGAGACAATCTTTATATTGCAGCATCATACTGAAAAAAGACTAGTAGCGTCTCTGGTGTTCCTGTAATAGCTGTCTTCCAGTGCTCATGTATTAGATTGTCTTCATGACTTGTACAGTGTGTGGCAAAGGAGATGATAGCTCAGTTCTCTTTTTCTTCTCTACCTCATAATTACTGATTCTGTTCTCGTGAAGGGATTATCTTGCCATGTGTAATGGTATCCAGGCATTTACAGTAGTCCCTCTCTATATCGCGGTTCACTTATCGCGGCCTCACTGTATCGCGGGAGTTTAAAAAATATTATATGTAATTATTTATCGTGGATTTTTCGCTATATCGCGGGATTTTGCGGTACTTGTATACGCAGTGATGATATCCAACTGGATATCACTGCGGAGAGTGTGCCCTGCTCCGCAGTGAAATTGATAAGGCAGAGTCAATTTCACGGCGGAGAGCAGTTCCTACTTCGTGGATTTTCACCTATCGCGGGGGATCTAGGAACGTAATACCCGCGATAAGTGAGGGATCACTGTACTTTAAAAGTTTGTTGTTTGAAACTGGCTGGGGCAAGACATGTTGGGAACAGGACAGCTATTCTCTCTGAAGAGGTCTGATTCTGTTATGTTCCCATTCTTATAGGCATTCATAGCTGAATAAGTCGTTCAGCTCTTGAAGTCAAGTGTCATTTGTCATAACCACAGTTATAAAAAGCACTATTGTAATCTTTAATATTTTTTCTAGATATGGCTCTTAAAAGCCCAATGTTATGGGGTAAAATCTGCCCTTAGATACACTTGTGCATCTCACCTGAGCTCAGTGGGCGTGCATGACTGAAAGCAAACTTAGAATATGACCTGTATTTATAATAAAGTTGTATATTTGATCACATTTGAAGTTACTGGAAATTTACAAGTTACTTAAAGGAAAGCAAATCATGTGTTGAGACTCTATGGGATTTTCATGTTTCCCTAAATAACCTATGCAAACTGCACAGAATCCTATTAAAAGCTCTCATATTGATAAATACCCAAAGCAAACCAAACTCTGGGATTGTGTTAGTATTGTTCAAGAAACAAGCACATGTGACATTTGAAGTGTGATATTGCATTAACATTAACAAAAGAACCTCTATATTTTGGGTGCCTAATAATTTTTGTTGGCAAGATTACCAAAAAGAGAAGGATAACAGCATTAACCAGGTTAGTTAACAAAATTAGTACAATAATGCAACAAGGTATTTGATTTCTCTCTTCTCTTAACTTCTCCTATAACTTTAAATTCTCTGTATTTCCCTCGTTATTCCTCAAGAAAAAAAAATCTACCTTTCAACAACATATATGTACAAACTTTCAGGTTTCATAAATGCAGACATGGAAATTTATATATGTGTGTAAGCATGTGTTTGTAAAAATGGAATATAATTTGTGTAGTACCAAAAATATGCCTGGCACTTAGTGCACAAATCTAAGCAAGTTGTTGTCCCAAAGATATTATAATCTATGGAGCAGTTTTTACCACATGTGACTTTGGTTTGGAGATTTTCATTAGCAGTGTCCATCCAGCCTTCACATGTGTGCTAGACATCCTTGGGCCCCATACTGAGATTATATAGAGCTGCACAGGTGAATGAACCTCAGTTCCTTCTTAACCACCTCAGTCTGAGATGGAGTTTAACATGTCTTCACCGTGTCCCTAAACCTCTGACTGCCAGAATCTAGGACTGGATGACAAGGTATGGATCACTCGGTTAAATTGCCTGTTCTATTCATTCCTTTTGAAGTATCTGACACTTGCCATTGTCTGAAGACAGGATACTGGGCTAGATGGGCCACTGGTTTGACCCATTATGGCTATTCTTCTGCTTTTGTTTAGATTATTTAATTTTATTAGTTAGTTGGCTTTTATTTGGAGGACTGTTTATTTTCTTCCTTATTGGAGCTCTTTCTCCTGGAGAGGGACATGCCTAGGTCACCAAGTTTTAAATGCTGCCTCATATCCTGTGAGGCATCCTGGTCAGCAGCAGACACCTTAAGTGTGTTTGCTGTTTAGGGGGGTTGCATGTCTCACAAAAATGTAATTTCTGTTTAGCCCTCAAGTCCAGGGCAAGAAAACTGGAAAATGAAGCTATGACTAATGATGGAGCACTCCCTTTGGCTTACTGTGGAGCCAGGTCAGGAGAACAAATGGGCAGAGTAGACATAGAAGACGGGTACTGTGGGGCACAACCACTCCTCTGGTACCTCTTCTAATGGGCTTCTCTTTACTGTGGGTGACCAGGCACCCATTTACATCAGTAGCTACATGGAAATGCTCAAAAGTGTAGGTACCATTGAGGATGACAAGTATGCTGTCCATTTGGCACCACAACTCCATGTAGTACCACAAGTCTTCAGGTACCCAAAGGACAACTATTTGTGCCTTCTGTTCTAGAGTCTACATTACTTGCTGTTACCAAGAACCATTTGGTCTCTGGACCTGTACACATCTCTGGTACTGCTTGATTCACCACCCTTTTTGGTGGGAGCTCCCTCATTAGAGGAAGAAGATGATGATGATAATGGCAACCTCCCTTCAGTCTCCTCAATATCTATCAGTGGTTCCCCTGGTTACCTGTACAGGAACCTGCTTTCCCGAGGATTCAGGGATACTCTAGGGGAGCTCATCAGACTTGGTGAGAACAACTTTCGAGGCCACACACACCACTGTATTGATTTCAGTAGCTAGATAGGGCAGCTTATCAGGCTTTATTCTCCAAAGCCCCGATCCTCTCTCTTCAGGATGATAGGGAGACACAGTCTCCTTGCTGACACATAACTCAACAGGAGAATGTTTGAGGATCAGGAGGTTAGGGTGGACAAAGAGATTATGCCTCAGATTACTCTCTCTTTTTCATCACCTGATGAAGTGGTAATTCCTTTGCCTCCTTCTATTGCCAATGATTTGTGGCAATTCCATAAATTTGTCAAATGGGTCGCAGGCCCCCTACAGGTACCTCTTGATGAGGTCAAGGAATCAGAACAAAAATTGCTGGATCTCGTCCATTCTGTAACACCATCCATAGTTGCCCTCCTTCTTAGAACCTGCAAAAACAGTTTGGCAAATCCCGACCACAATGCCACCTATGTGTGAGAGGGCCAATAAAAAAATATTGTTACTTCCAAGGACTCTTGAGTTCCTATCCAGTCACGGTGCACCCAGTTCTTTGGGGGTAAACAACGCCAACATATGTCCACCTTGTATGACTGAGACCAGAAATATCTGGACCTTGTAGAGAGAAAATCTTTCTCATCTGGCCTTAGAATTTCAGATTGCAAATTATCCAACACTAATGGCCAAACATAAACCTCATATAATTTGTGAAGTTAAGTCTTTTATTCAGCACCTTTCTCCAGATCAAAGAACAATTCCAGGCTAGTATTGCTGAGGGGCAGATGCTACCCAGGACAGCCTTTGAAGCATCTTTAGATGTTGCAGATGCTGCAGCCCATTTTATCTTCACAAGGGTGGTGATGTGCAGGGCATCCTAGCTCCAGTTATCTGGGTTACCCAGAGAAATCCAGAATATGGTAGAGAATCTCCTGTTTGATTGACTAACATTATTGACAGAGAATACCGAAGAGTTGCTATACATTCTAAAAGACTAAAACCATGATGTGTTCATTGGGCATCTACACTCCTGCAAACAAAAGGAAATTTAGTAGATCCCAAATGGCCCAATGAGCCCACCCAAAGCAGTTCTCAGGCTTTCTAAGTCCTATGCAATCTACAAGAAAGAGACAGATTCTGAAGAAAGAGATCCTCTAATCCATTTGATGCTAGTTTACAGCAGGCTTCTTCAGTTTTGACAGGATGGTTGAGTGTTCAGACCCTCCTTTTTCTCTAGATTGTCAGCTACAATCCTTCGCCTACTTTCTCCCATTTGGAGACTTTCTTTCCCTTTTTTGACATGCTTGGGAACACATCACCTCAGACAAATGTGTGCTGGAAGTAGTAACAACAGGCTCCAACGTCCACTTCACTTCCCTTCCTCCTCCACATTCCCCTTCCCCATCTCTCTTCAAGGACCTCTCTCCTGAGCTCTTACTAACACAGGAAATAAACTCCTGTCTTTATATAGGAGCAATAGAAGCTATACCTGCTCAGACAAGGGAAAAGGTTTCTACTTGAGGTACTTCCCTGTGCCAATGAAAAATGGGGGGTGGAGACTGATCTTAGATCTAAGATGCGTAAACAAATTTTTGGGGCCCGAAAAATTCATGGTGGTTTCTGGCAGCTATAATTCCTTCACTAGATTCAGAGGATTGGTTTTGGACTTCAGCCTTCAAGATGCATACTTCCATACAGTGATTCACCTGTCCCACAGAAGATACCAGCATCCTGTTATAGGCCAAGCTCACTTTCAATACTGAGTGCTCTTATTTAGTCTCTGCTTGGTTTGAGGGTATTCTCAAAAGTTTTAGAGATAGTGACCGCCTACCTGCATTGATAGGCAAGTGTAGTGTTTTTGTACCTTGATAATTGGCTGTTCAAGGTTCCATTGTATGAGGAGGTGCTGTCTGCCACATGGAAGATGCTTGCCTTACTCCTGGATTTGGGCCCTCATTTGAATGTGGGAAAATCTGTACTGATTCCTGTACAGAATATGCAGTTTATAGAGGCATCCCCGGATTCTCTGGCAGCCAAGGCGTTTCTTCCCCCAGACAGATTCTTAGCACTGTCAAACCCTGTCAGGACTATTCAGATGAGCCACCAAATCTCAATCAGAAACTGTCTTGTGGGTCACATAGTGGCTTGCACTTTTGTGACAGATCATACAGTATTACGCCTTCGCTGTCTCCAGGGATGGCTCAGAACAGTTTACTCACCAAGCAGACACAGCTTAGACAAACAAGTGTCAGTCCCTTGACAGCCAAAACACTCTCTGGGCTGCGGGAAGAATCATTGCAGTGTAGGTTCAAGAGTCCCTTTCCTCCAACCAGTGCTAATGGTAACTAATGACAGATTCATCTTTGTTAGGATGGGGCTCACACTTCAAGCCATATACGCTACAGGGCAGATGATTGCCCCAAGAAACCATCCTCCTGTTGAATCAATCAGCCTGTTGGAAATGAGGACAATCAGAAATGCCTGCCTTTGTTTTCTGCCTCTTAGCCAACGACAAGCCTGTCAGAATCATGACAGGCAATGTGGCCTGCATGTTTGGCATCAATCGGCAGAGAGGGCAAGTTCCCCTTCCCTCTGTGTTGAAGCATTAAAGGTATGGAATTAGTGTATAAGGCATTACATAAGAATTTTTGGCAATATATCTCGCTGGCAAGCAAAATGTCACAGCTGGACTTTCCCCCAAGACTACGAATGGGAGTTGTACTCTTAGATTTTTATTGACATATTTTGAACTTGAGGTTCCCAGAAGTGGACATCTTTGCCACAGCTTCAAATAAAAAATTACACCTTTTCTGTTTAAGGAAAGTCTTAGGCTGGAATTCATTGGGGGGATGACATCCTCTTCCCTTGGATAGACAAACTGTTTTATGCATTTCTCTCCATGCCTCTTATACTCGGGATTTAAACAAGGTCAGACAGGACAAAGCCAGAGCTATCCTAATAGCCGGACATGGTCAAGGCAGTCATGGTTTCCTTACCTGCTTCACCTAGCTATCTGTCCAGCAATAGATCCTCCATTCATTTCTCAGCTCCTCTTGCAGGACACCAGTTGACTGTTGCATCCCATTCTGAGAACTCTCTGCCTCAAGGCAGGTCTCATTAATGGCTCATTGTGTTAGAGACAACCTATTCTACAGAGCTACAGAAGATATCACTAAATAATTACTAAAGAGTCTACCAGAAATACATTCAAAAATGGAAAAGATTTTGTTGGTGATGTGACCTCCAGAAAGTTGTTCCTGAATCTGCCCTGCTTCCGCTGGTTCTGGAATACTTACTTTTTAAAAGAAAATGGGATATCAGTTAGTTCTGTCAAGGTTTATTTAGCTGCCTTAACAGCTTTTCATTCCATGATTGAGGGGTTCTTGCTTTTTGATAATCCTGTAATTATAAGGTTCATGAAAGGTTTGAGAAACATTTTTCCACAGGTGAAAGCCCCTACTCCAGTTTGGGACCTCAAGTTGGTTCTGAGAAATCCCATGAAACCTCCTTTTGACTCAGTGGTAACCTGCTCATTACTGAACTTACCTATGAAGATAGCTTCTTTAGTGGCTATTACATCAGCCCAAAGAGTGGGCAGAATTGGGGCTTTTATGGCAGACCATCCTTTCACGGTATTCTACAAGGAAAAGTATTGTGAGTTTAATCTGAATCAGATGGTTTAGCTACCAATTTTCTTTTCCAAAAACACACAACTTCCTTTTAGAGGCTGCTTTTCATACTCTGGATGTCAGAAAGGCACTAGCTTTCTATATAGAGAGGACTAAAATAATTTGGAAAAATCTTCTAGACTGCTCATTTCATTTGTGGACAGATCTAAAGGATCTGCTATTTGTATCCAAAGACTGTCAAAATGGATCTTCAGATGTATTATTGCTTGTTACAGTGTTGCCAGCAGTCTACCTCCTCCTGGTGTGTCAGCTCATTCTATGAGGTCTCAGTCTACATCTATTGCCCTACTTAAAAATGACCCAGTATCTGAGATCTGCAGAGCTGCTACATGGTCTTCGGTACATACCTACTCCAGACACTGCCCCCTAATTGATGCCTCTAGATTGGATATGACAGTAGACAATGTAGTTATTCACTCAGTTATGGACTAGATTCTGAAGCTCCTTCCTCCTTTTGGGGAACTGCTTGGCAGTCACCTGAAGTGGAGTATGACCATGAAGATGTCATGCCCCATGAAACAGCATGAGGAAGCTGTTTGCTTTTCTTTGTATGTCAAATGCTTGTGGGTCCATATTCAGTGAGACCTTTACCTGCTACGTTGGTTAAAATCACAGAATTTAATTAAAGAAAAAGTCTGTTATAAAAAGGTAACAGATCAGCTGGTGTAATGAGTATAATACACATCCTAGTTACTGTAAGACACACTGCTGGTTATACCTATGAACCAGATAGCCCACGGCCTGGAGCATTACTAAACCGACAACATCTAGCACTTGAGAGAGTGACAATATGTGGATATGGATATCATTATTTATTTTATTTATAAAATTATTCCCTTTTCTTTTCCATCAGATTCAGGTTTATATTCCTGTGACGATTTGGGGAATCAGATGAATTGTCCATCTAGCCCAGTATCCTGTCTTCCGATAGTGGTGAATGCCAGGTGCTTCAGAGGGAATAAATAGAACAGATAACACTGGACAACAAATTTTTTCGAAAGTGTTGCTTCCTCCAGAAATATTTTTAGATTATGCTAGACTGCTTGAAGCTGAACACAAATATAATTTCAGACTACTTGTATCATGTAAGAATTTGGAGAAACAAGAAATTTACTTTTATTGAATGTAATGCGTTTAATTGCATAACAGTGCTGACACTTTGCAATAGTTAAACTGAGCTAAATATGTTTTGTTGATGATTTTTGTTTGTACTCCGTGTCTGAGGCTTCTTGTTTAAGTGTCCAATCATAATCGGCCAGCATTGATGGATTCCAGTTACCCTGATACTGTTTATCCATGATCGCAGTGTTCTGGTGAAACCTTTCACTATGCTCATCACTGAATGGGTATTCAATGGATTTCTTGTTTTTAGCAGAGAACCCAGACACATTGGTCAGACTGAAGTAACAGTCTGTCACACGATCCTTCTGCTCTCGCCATATCATCAGGACAGCGAACGGCATTGACTTCCAAGTACCTGTGAGCCAAGCTCTAAGATGGACAGTGCATGTTGCGCAACAAATGTGAGGAGCCCAGGCTTTGTCCTGATCACCAATTTTACAGCCAAAGTAGAGATAATATGCTTTCTTAATACGTGCAGTCATGCTCCGTCTTTGAGGTTTAAGCATATATATTTACCACAAATGTAAAAGAACGTATTGCGGCTGTTGCGACATTGGCGAGACATTTTGCTATCACGAATCCTCCTGAAAATACAATTGCTTTATTATTGTGAGTACACAGAATATGCTATGCACATAGAGCATGCTCATTCACATGAATGCAAACTGATGTAAACGCAATGCATAGAATGGTGTGTGCAAAATGCTTTTATAGCCTTTCTAAAACCTGTCCCGCCAGCATCCGCCCTACCTGAGCCTTAGCATTCCCACTGCATGTTGTGTGACCTGCACTAGGTGCAGTGTCACTGCATGCCCAGGCATGCTTGGACGCAAGATAGAAAAATTTTCAGCTTACATTGTGGGCAACATTTTAATAGACTTAAATTATGAATTGAAATATCAAATGAAGGCGATTGGAAAAAAAAAACGGTACGTGATAGGGAAATTTCATGGTGATTTTCTTAATCAGCAGCTCAAAATCCATAAGATACACCCAAAAGTGTTCAGGAAGCAAAATCTTTGTTGTCCTGTGTAATCATGAAGTGATCCATCCTGTCGGCCATTCCCAGTCTTTAGCAAGCAACAATCCCTGCCTGTCCTGGCTAATAGTCCCAGTTCTTTGACTTCAAACTGGGACGAAGAGTACTGTTAGCTGTGCAGATGCTAGATCGTCGGTGATGCGACTTGTGATCATTTCTATGCTGGCAGAATAAAGTTATTCTTTATTTATCAAAGAGGCAACTGTTGCTTTTGGTAATCAAATTTTACTGTATTTGATTCTATTTATATCTATTGAGCTTTTATATCTGTTTGGGATGTCTCTGTTTAGTTTTGGGGTTTTCTCCTGCTCCTGTTGAAGTTGAAGGCAAAACTCCCATAGTTGTCAATGAGAGCAGGACTGGGTTCTTGTTATTTCAGTCTTTGATTGTTTTTCTTCGAAAACCCGTGCTGGCTATTTGGAGAGTTTTTTTTTTTTTTATAAGCATTGTGCAGAAGGTAGAAATAAACTGGATTTTTGTACACAACGTCTATTCATTGCTCTGAAAATGTACATGTAGTGGTTTTCCTTGTCCTTATTTTGACTCTGGGAAGAAGGCCTCTGGTTGCTAAAGGTGTTTTATACCTTTTAAATATTTGTTTAAAAGGGGTCATGAATATTCTACACTGAAAACTGTACTCAAATGTGTTGGGTGGACATAGAAAAGCAATGTGTTAACGTGCATTGTTACTCGAGCTCTTTACTGTGAAACTTGCACTTTAATTGCATGCTTTCTCTTTTATAGGTTGCATGTATGTTGCATGCTGACTTGCATGCAAAACTTCTGTGGATTCAATATGCCACACCAAGTAGGTAATTTTTTTATTCAATAGGCCCACTGTGATCTCAAGCATCACTAATACAGCTTCAATGTAAGCCCCAAGCTATTTAGAAATCCTAATACTCATCTTTAAGGAAATCCAGGCATTATGCTCTGATTTAGTTTGAAATTAATAATGTTAAAGAGCTTTAAAAAATGAGATGGCAAATAACACTGATCACTGGAATGAAAATGTATGCAGAATGTAATTGAAAGTAAATAGGAGTTCTTTAATTCTGTTTGGGTAGTATTTGGATAATATTTGCAAAAGATATTTACTTAAAGACAAGTAACAGAAGGAGTGTTTATTCAAATGTTTTTTGTATTGATTGACTTCTGTCATTTCATGTCATCTGAGATGAATGTTCATCATACTAT
Organism: Mesoclemmys tuberculata; assembly: GCA_007922155.1. Classification (NCBI taxonomy): domain Eukaryota; kingdom Metazoa; phylum Chordata; order Testudines; family Chelidae; genus Mesoclemmys; species Mesoclemmys tuberculata. The sequence goes on from ML675622.1 coordinate 26,156,692, forward strand.
TTCCCCTTATTCATCATTCTGTCATACCAATCAAACTTCTGAAATTATGACTTCGTGTGGAACTGATTTACATAGTTCAAGTGAATGGTAAACTATGTAGTTTGTCTTCGAGTGCTTGCTCATGTCCATTCTACTATAGGTGTGTGCATGCCTCTGTGCACAGCTACCAGAACTTTTTTTCCCTTAGCAGATCCCGTAGGGCTGGCTCTAGCACCTCCTGGAGCCCTGCACACGTGTCGCAGTATTTGAGGCACTGCCAGCCCTATGCCCCCTCAGTTCCTCTTTTCCTCCCCGACAATTACTGGAACTGCCTGTACTTGCATTGCATGTGCTTAATTCCCCGTATTTTTAACTTTAAGAATGATTTTTTGTGTTAGCTTAATAACTTCATCAGTGGTAGTTAGAGATTTTGAGATAGTTTGGCTGAGACTTTATTGGGGGCAGGTATGCTCTGGTCTCATGGCTTCAAGCCATGTGCTTCCGGCGGGAAGTCTTTCCCGCTACGTGATCCCCCACTGCCTGAAGCGCGGCGGGGAAGCCCTTCGTAAGGAGAAGAACAGATCTGCAAGGCTTTCAGACCTCCAGAAAATCCACCTGAAAGCCATGTTTGGGGAGACCCTGACTGGCTCTGAGCCAACACACTCCGCTTCGGTACCCAGTGTGCCATCGTACTGTATTCTATAAAGATAAGTTTCAGTTGAGGCCGCACCTGGCCTTCTGGGCTAAGGTGGTTTCCCAGTTTCATTGTGACCAACGTATATTCTCGCTCTGTTTTTCCTAAACCACATGGTTTGGGGGAGAAGAGGAGGCGGTACTTGCTAAATGTGAGATGGGCCCTGGCTTCTACATCGGGTATACAAGGCCGTTCCAGAGAGCGATGCTGCTCTTCATCGCAGCGTCTGACGGGATGAAACGTGCACCAGTCTCCGCCTGGTGCATTTTCCTTGTGAATAACTTCCTGCATCATATTCGGCTGTGAGCAGGTGAAGATGCCGCTTCCAGGTGCCACCGCAGCTCACTCCACAGAGTTCAAGCTCCATCTACAGCCTTTCTAGCAGAAGTGCCAACGCAGAGCATCTGCAGAGCAGCTGCCAGGCTGGCGGTACATACCTTCATGTCTCGGTCCAACAGGCGCAGGAAGACGTGGGCTTCAGCAGAGTGGTGCTGTAGGCAGCTCACTGCTAACTCTGGTCCACCTCCAAGGTACTGCTTGTTAGTTACCTATAATGCAATGGACATGAGCAAGCACTCAAAGAAGAAAACAAGGTTACTTACAAGTAACTGCTGTTCTTCGAGATGTGTTGCTCATGTCCATTCCACAACCCACCCCCCATCCCCGCTGCCGGAGTTGGCAGAAAGAAGGGACTGAAGGGGCGTGGGGCTCCAGGGGGACCAGAGTCAGCCCTACGGGATCTACTAAGAGGAAAATATTTCCGGTAACTGTGCATGGAGGCGTGCACACATCTATAGAGGAATGCACATGAGCAACACATCTCGAAGAACAGCAGTTACTGGTAAGTAACCTTGTTTTTTCTTATAGAAAGTATTTAAAATGCCCTGATTATTAGCATCACAAATAAGAACTCATCTAGGACAATGCAGCTCTGTTTATGGAAGCTCTCAACACTGAGCATGAAATTGCCTTCCAAGTTTTTTATCCCTACTTGAAAAGTCACGAATACGTGAATGAATGAATAAATGAATAAATTTATTCATTTTATTAATGAATAAAAATATAGCGTTCTGTTCACTCTGATCTACAGGGTCGTGTTGCTTGTGAGTATTTGAACAAAAGATGGATGTTTGTGAAAATGTTTGTAAATCTTGAAAATTTCACAACTATCAGCACAAAATCATGATACTAGAACTGAGGTGTTTAGTTTTGTTGTTTGGACAAATTTAACCTTTTAATCAGTGAACAGAAACAATATCAACCACTCAACATACAGCACAAATAGAGAGTAGTCAACCAGACTGTTTGTTGACAGGCTGTAGTTTGAAACTGTTTTGTTCAGTCTATTTATTGGGTAAATACATCAAAATAAATACATTTGAAGATCAGGATTGTGAACAATTTGCTAACAGATGGAGCTACAATGTAGATAAATTTTTGGACGTGTGTAGGTCTGTACAGAATTAAGGTCTAAATTTCAATTTAATAGTTGGACTAGATCTAATAAAGTGTAAATAGCCTCTGTTAGGAAAGTCAGAAGCAGCACATTAATACATTTTAGAATGAGCTCCTAGTTTCACAAGCTTTTCAATAAAAGGATGAACTCTAAGGGATACTCTCTTATGTCAATGCACTCTTTATTAAAATTAGAACAAAATAGGATTTTTCACTGTTTTCTTGAATGTGGTTTAAAAGTATGCATACAGTAGAAATAGAATTTCGGGTGATATTGTATTGGACTGTAAAGTATTAGGAATGACACCTATCTCTTTACAGAACCACAAATGCACTCTAGAAAAGCACATTAAAATACAGCCACCTAAATTATGGGACTATAGAAAATGATTTAATTATTTAAAAAGAGGCATCAAACTCCCCAGGATTTGAAGTCATGCGGCCTGATGTTTCCATTTTCTATATGGCTTAGGAATAACTCAAGTTTCTTCTTTTGTCATCTCTTTTCTCCTAACAGGGTCTCAGTTTACAAACTGTGAGACAGAACAACTGAGTGGATATTATTTTGGAATCTTTTGAGTGTGGATCTGAAGCAGTTTGTCAGGCCTTGGCTTCACAAGTAACAAAGCTTTAAAAAACAAAGCTGAAGCTATGAAGTAGGCTATTTGTCCTAAAACTTATGAAAAGGAGGGGGAGGGAGTGCTGGAACCCATCTTTATAACAACAATCAGCCTTTGTAAGGTTTCATTCCAGGCTAATGGCTGGTGAAATTGTTCTGGGTAGTTAAAATGAAATGAAATGAATTAAAGAACATGAAGGAGAGCAAGCAGAATGGTTTATTGCTTTTCTTTGAAGGCACAATAGCTATACTCTCTCTTTTTGTTACCCATATCTGTGTGGTGGATATTTAAAGTCAGGGTTTTGAATAGCATGATGGCTAAATGAGGGCTATAAATCCAGAGCTGTGGTGCAAAATTCCAGTACTAGCAAATACTAAAACACAATACAAAGACACTGGGATCTAAAATTGTTTTTAACTGATGAATATGCAGAGATTAAAAGAAAAAAGCACATGTCCTCTCTCCCCCCCACCAAAAAACCCCAAACATGTTATGAATAGAATATACTAAAGCTCAATTTTAAGAAAAATAACAAGTATTTAACACGCATTAATGATTTTTGCTTCATGGTGAAACTATATCAATATTTTCCTTAAAAGTAAACAATATCTGTATTTTAAACTTTCCCAAAAGGGACACCTTAAGAGCTGAATGTTTCTATTTATTGGAAATGTTGAGAAGTTAATGTATAGAATTTAATGGGCTAGGGAAAAAAAGAGTAGAACTTTACATAAAACAAATTAAAAAAAAAAAAACATATTAGCTTATTGATAGTAATACAAAATTTTCCCAAAATGGGATAATGTAGTTTAAGAAGCACCTGGTTTTAAAGTGTTGTTACACAGCTGAAAAAATAAAGTGTCATATGAGGTTGAGGTCACATTTGTCTAAGAAAAACTAACAGGAGGATTTCTTTTGTCAACACAGGAGATGAGCAGTATGATAAGGGCAAATTATACTCTCTGATCTACTCCTCTCTTGTAGAAGTGACTGGAGATTAAAGCCGCAGTCTGGAATTTCATTACTTTTATACATTTTTCATGTAAGGCAGTGTTTGCAAAAAAAAATTCTGGTAAAGAAGGATCAGAATTTTTCATGAAATCATTAGGTTGTTTTTGGCTGTGAATGAGTGTGTACTTTGATAAGTATATTTAGAGCAATAGGAGATAGAAGCGTTATGTATCGTATGTACATCTAGGTAGGCCTTGGTTTGTTTGAGGGTAAGTACGTGTGGTTTACCAGTATCTTTGTTCCATTTATACTAAAGATTTGTGTTCTCCAAAAAAATAGTATTTGAATTTAAAAAGGAATAACCAATATAAAAAAACAAAAAATTGCTTGTATAACATTGTTTTAGAGAGACTATTGTTTGACTAGGGCTATGAAAAAGCTAAATAATTTAGGGATAAATTCCATATAGACATAGTCTATTAATATAAAGTGGGAGTTTTGCATGAATAAGGGCTATGGAATTTGGCCCAAATTCTCCAGTTATGTGTATGAGTAGTAGTGGCTGTACTACTAGTTTATTAGCAAAGCTAAAAGAGAAAGTGCACCTCTTTATTTTTACATTATGGAGGGCTGTAGTACTTGAGCATTTTTACATTATCTGCTGTGGTAGTTGAGCAATTTCCAGCTGCTAGTCAGGTTTTTCTCCTGATCCCCATTTCCTATTAAATGCTGAAACATTTTTCCCTAGCAACTTTTTATTACCAGTGGTGACTAGTAGTTGGTTCCTGGAATAAAGCAGTGTAATTTCAAATCCAGGTTCTAATATTTTAGTGTCATTGCCAAATTAGGGATTGCACTTCATAGGACAAATTATACAGGCCCTATATAACTGCAGAAGAGGGAAGAGGACACAAGGAATCCTGTCCTTTTTGAACCTGTGCAGGTGCTGAGCAAATGGTGGTCTTCATGCCCCTCAAATCACAAGGGCCAGTTAGAAGTAGTGTCCAATCACTACTGGCACTGGCACTGACCTCTGCAAAGTCAACATAATGAGGGCAAAGCTGGCCAGGTTCAGAGGAGGGGGGACCCTGGATCATCTTCAGTAGTGCCTGTTGGTGGCACCCTGTGTGTCTCCAGGATCTCTGAGAGTCTCCAGTCACACTGCCTCCTGGAGTTGAGGGTAGAGTAGTGTGCTTCTGCACAACTCGGCCTTAAAAGCACATTGTAAACCCAAGTTCAGTACGAAACTACTAATGTTTGAGAGTAGCAGCATGTAGTTATTCCAGCATCCTCTTTAAATACCAATGAACACATCTTTGCGCTAGGTAAACATTAGGATGACAGTGAGACTGTGTAGGCCTTTAGAAAAACTTATATAATGTACCTGCTTTTTTGACATGGGGAAGGGGAAGGCAGTGTGTCTGTATAGTTGTTGTAGAATTGCCAACTTTGGTACTAAGTGCCCTTGCAAAATTCACATTATCTCCCTATGCCTCATTTCCTTAAATGTAAATTGGAGATAATAAGGAAATAATGTTGAAATGCTTCTGAAGTTTTGCTGAAATGAAAAAGATTTATTGATCCGAGGTGATGCTGAGGTGAATATTTTGCTTGAGGGATAATTTAATTTTATTGTTACACTGACTTCCTATTTCAGTTATCTGTTGTTATACATATCCTGAATGTCTTAATCAGAAATTGTCATAAATATCCCTAGTTCAGCAGTTTTTCCTTTTGATATTCTCATTCCACATAGCAGATGAAGTTTAGAAGTCCATGAAGAATTTTTTTAACCTAAGACAATTAAAATTAAATAAACAACTCCAAAGTGATGCTGCTTTGATGTGCGTATGTGATCTGACTTACCTAAACATCAGTAAATAGTAAAAATTTGCAAATTTTGCATGATGGTTTTCAGATATGCCTTCCTTTCTGTATGGAACAACAATACATACCTGTTATACCACCTAGGGTGTATGTGCTTGTAAAATGCACTGAAATCCTCATTAGATGCTACAGAATGGCCTGATCAGATGTCCACTGAAGTCAATAGGAGTCTTTCCATTGATTTTAATGCACTTTAGATCAGATCCTTAATGCAAAAACGTATTAATAATTCTGGTTGTGGGATTGCTTGAACTGATACAAACTTCTAATTGACTGGTGATTTTTCTTATTGGGATGGTGAAGAATTTATGCAAATTGGCAGTATTCAGATGCATCTTCAACTTCGTAGAGAATGGAGATTTTATCTTTTTGATAAAATAAATATTTATTTTGTTATATTCTTTAAATGATCTTATGCATGTGAGTTGTGGTGAATACTGCTTTCAAGTGATTTGGCTAATGCTAATGATACCAACTGTTACGTCTTTCAGCTTCATTAAAGAACAATTCAACTGTATAAATAGACATGTTTTTAGTATATGCATTCTTAAATTGAAACCACTTTGTGTGACTTTTCATGACACTCTTTGGAGGAGGGAGGCTCTTTTGTATTCTGTATTCTTGTCATAGCTATATGAGTATGTTCTTCTACTGGATTTGGGAATTGGATAACTCCCACCACACTGTGTAGCTTGGAAATTGCTCTCAGATGTTGCTCATCCATCTTAGAAGAAAACCTGTTTAAAGTGGGCCAGGACTGTTTTCTCTTTTTTCTTTCCTAAATGAGGAAATTCAGCCAAGTTAACATGCAAAACAGTATTTCTTTGCACATACCTGGCAATGAGTAGAAAGTGTCAGAGAGTGAATGAATGAATCAGTGCCTAATGGATAAGAAGCCTACTACTACGTTGGCTGCCAGACTGGATATTATAATTGTATTCCCTACTTTGGAGAACTTTAGATATTTAAAACAATGTAAGTCACTAACCATGCTTTTCTAATGTTAAATGATCAATGTCCATCATGATAAACAAAAGCTTTATATGTGGTTATAAAATCTACTTTCAAATTTTGAAAATCTATATGTCTGAAAATATTTATAGTGTAGTGAAAAGGATCCATTTATTAAAGGACTGCAACAGTATTTACAAAATGAAAATGCTACATTTGTTTTGTGTTTACTTTAATAACATTGCTCACTGCTTCACTCTGATAGTGCCTGTACTTGGATAAAAGAGCAATCCAGATATAATAACAGTTTTCAGGGTATAATGAATGAGTGGCCCTTTCTGAGCATAATATGAGCATCAAATTAATCAAAATATAAGATGTTTTCTGCTTTTTAATATTCACTGAATGTTTTCTTTGCTGAATTCCATTGACTTGGTTAGGTAACTGAGTTTTGTATTAGAATCTAATAAAGAGACTTTTAAAAATAGTTATTAACCTTGTTCTTTAAACAAAACTAGCAAATGTAAATCGTGATCATCTTATTCGGCTATGACAGGAGTGATATAGTGGGTGTATATTTATGAGGATTAACTATGACTTTGGAAGGCTGTGACACATACTAAAAAGTGATGCTAACCAGAAAGGCTGCTGGCTGGCTTGGATTTCTATTCCTTCCAAGTCGCCTGGTTCCCTGCCAATGGTATCCACTGAAGGCAGTTGGTCTGTGGTACCTGAGATTATTATCCATAGTTCTCATTGCACTGTCACAGAACACCTGGTGATGGAAAATAGGAGCCATCTTCACTGGTTTGTGGTAAACATTTAGTCAGATAATACATTTAACAAATAAATAATCCAGAGCTTTCAACAGAACAGGAGAGCATCTGGTGCTTTTTCCTGCTAACTAAATGCAAATATTTGAAAAATATTAAAGTAGTAAGTAGACTGTTTATGTTCTTCACTTATTCTGTTTTCCTCCTTCATTTACAATGTTGGCATTTTATTCTCTAACTGTCCTTTTTTCAAAAGGAAAAAAGACTGAGATACTGACCTTAAACTGAGAATTGCTAAACTAGTCATCAAATGGTAACAGCTCTTGGTCTTGTTCATATGGGTTGCATTGAAACCAGCCATCTAGAGGTGAAAGAGTCCATATTCTACAACCAATTTCTTGAACCATTCATTCCTCCTGAATAGCTTATTTGTTCATTTTCACTCTAGCAAAATTGAACAGTGTTGTCAGAATTCCCCTCCATTACTCGTGCAGTTCATCACCACATTTCGTAAGGGTTTAAAATGTTGTAGCAAAGAGAACTAGAATGAACTGTTTTGTATTAATGTATTTTGAGACTACAGTTAATGTTACTGAAGAAATTCTGCAATATATTAATACCATGAATTCACAGTAATTTAACACTGAATAAAGAGCTTATAATATTGATCTTTCTGGATTATTACATCTGCTTTTAAAGGTAAATGAAGCATTAACACCTGAAACTGCAGCATTGATCATAACATTGTCACTGTAAAAGCCTTACTGCTCTCAGTTTACTTCTGAGATAATATAAAGCGCAGCCTACCTTTAAATCAGATGATTAGCTTGCTTATCTTTACTGAAGGGGTAAAGTAGAGTTTCCAGTGTAGTTTGAACAAAGGGCAGGTTTGACAAATACAGTTATGACTGCCAGTGAGAGTTTCCTTAAAGATAATGACATTTGCTTTCCAGATGATGTTTGTTTTCAGTGATGTGAAATATTCATGCATGGTCTTAGAATTTGTTTGTGTTTAAAAAAAAAAACAAAAAAACCTAAAATACAACACTTTCAAAAGATGCATTTGTCGTGATGGTGTTTTTTGTTTTATTTTCTTTTAATCAAAAAGACTGTAGAAAAAGGATCTAAATATATGCATGGTCCTGTGATGACTTAAAAATATTTTGGAAAATTTAATAGGGGTCTCTTGTCTCTTTTTTTGCTAATGAAAAGCAAAAGTGATTACTGATTTTGTGTGCCCAACTTGGCACCATTAAAGGACCCAGTTTTTCAGTGAGTGCTTCTGGTGTCTCTTGTTGCACACCTAAAATCACTAGCTGTTTGTGAAAATCTTTTCTGTAGCCTGTTCATTTACTGTTGTTAGTCTTTTTAGAAGTTTAAAATAATTATTTGAATGAATCTGAATCTACAGAATCTTTTTGGATTCTTTTCTTTATTTCCATAAAATCTTTATAGCCATCTATGTTTTTCTTTGGTAATAAATTCCTCTATTTATTGTTGAAATCAGTATGTATTGCTTTTTTATGCACTGACTGTCATATTTTTGATAAAATACAAGAATTTCTGAAAGGCCTTCATAAAGGCCTTGTAAGATTCAAATTTAAAATCTCAATAGCCATGGAAAATAGAGGTCTAAACCAGTTTTGACAGAAGAGGTAAATAATGGATTGTATGGCTCTTGTTCAGGAATGCAAAGGGAGCTATCTATAAACACATGACTCACCAAGTGATCACATCTGCAATTTTTTTTGTCTTGTCCTCTATTTGTATTTTCTTAGTTTGATATTTATAAATAGCTTTTGAATCCAGTCTATTAGCAGGTGTCCAGAAAAAAAAGAACAAATTATTACGGTGAGCATTTAAGGTACAGGAAAGTTGGCAGGTGAGATTGGTGAAGAAAGGTTTCAAGGAAGAAGTTAGTCTTGAGGCAGGATTTGAAGGTGGACATGGAGAACTGACATACTTAACGTAACTGGCTTATGTGCAGCATGTGGAATGGCATGAAAATGGGGCAAAGCCTTCTTCCTGTTGCTATTTTAAGCCCAATCATGCATGACACTGAGCACCTTCTACTCCCATGGAGGCTTGTGGTAGCTTGAGGGTGCTTAGCAACCTAAATAATTGGGTTTTATGGTGTTCTTTAATCTGAGAAGGTAACAAAACAATAAGGTTTTCTTTTTATGGTTTTCGTTTAGTTTTTTGGGTTTTTTGCTTTTAAGCAGTTTAACATAAAGCAAGCTCATTTTAGTGGCTAATCAAAACGATAAACAAAAACACAAAATAACAGCTAAATGTAAATTCAGTCTTCCAGAAAAAGATGTTCCCAAATCTGTTATGATTACATACATCAAATTTATTTTATTAACTATCCTATATCTCAGTCCAGCATGTTAGTACAATGGGAGTGAACCCTTCATCCTTATTTCTTTTAATAAAAACTCAAGAAACTTTGTAATAAAAACAGAAAGAAAATAAAGTCAGCATAAGACGTATTGCTAAGCACATGTTGTTGAAATATATGTTAAAAAATAAACCTGGTGAAAGTATATTTTAACAGTTAGTTTAAGAAGAACGGCAAAGCTTGCTGAGATAAAAATGAAAAGTGTGGGGGGGGGGTCAGGGAGGGGGGGTAGGTAGGTGCTGCTGTTAGCTTCCCTGTTAAGGCTGACAGATCAGTCCAGAAATGGCATCAGGGCAGGGAGGCATCAGCTTCAGTAATGGAGAGATGTCTGGTGGAAAGATTGCTCTATCACAATGATGGGTTCCTAGTAAGTTATAAATCTAAGATTGTTCTTCCCTGCCATAGAGATGAGCAGCTCTTTCTCCTTCCTAGAATGAAATGTTGGACAGAGACAAGGGGCAGAGATGAAAACGAAAAAGTGAGGAAAGTTATCTTTTTAACATAAATCTTCTCTGGAAGCAGTATCAGACCCATTAGTAATTTGAAAAACAGCACTCTGCCAATCTTCTCCATATTCACAGAAAGAAAAGGTCTTTTTATGGCATGTCCTCTCCTCCACCCCCTCCCTAATATTTTTTTAAATTCATATATGATATGCTCTGGATTTGAGCAAAGAAAAGGGAGGTCTAAGGTAGTGACAACCAAGTGGTTATTGTCCACTCATACTGGCAACAGTGATAGGGAGTAAATCTTGTTTGTTGTCTAAAGTTATGATAAAACTGCATGGCCATATCAAATGCTTATGCTTATCCTGCTGTGCACAGCGGGTGCCAAATACTATCAGATTCTGAAGCAGATGAAGGGGGGTGCGCAGCTGTCCTAAAACAGAGCTGCAGTGTTTACTGGCCAGTGACCTTGGTTTATGTGTGTTTTTGGTCTGTCTGTTTTTGATGACTTTGAAAGACATTAGGATTAGCTAGTGGGTAGCAGGCACCACCCATGAAATTGGACAGAAGTAGGTTTTTCCCTGCTCTCTTCTGCTGCTCCCAATTCTGCACCCTCCCTAAATTTGTATTATCTGATGTGAGGAAACTGTGCAGTTGCTCACTTAAGATCTGCTGGAATTGTTTTGAACAGGTGGAACTTTGAAACGGGGGTGGGTATTACTTAGGGAGTTTTGAAACATGGCTCATGACCCGTTCCCTGTATCTGAAAGATGGGGGACAAAGTTGATGAGCAACCTGGTTTTATTACTAATGTACTCAAATTGCAATTCCTTCGTTTTCCTTGGGGAAAAGAAAGATATGAGAAAAATCGAGTATTGTGATTACATTCATTTACATTTTGGTTAAAACATTCTGTAAGTTTATGTGCACTTTTTTAAATTTAGGTAGCTTGTTGTCCCTCATTGTCACAGAGTTTGAATGCTTATGCTTGATACTTTGTATAATTCATAAGGGGAATTCAGGGTACCTTTTAGTGAGTGGGTTTTGAATAGACTTTTCACATCATATCACAAGCTGGCAGTATGTGACCGAAATGTGTGAGATCACTTTCTCAATTTATGTAAAATGCCACCTCATCTGGTAAACTTTGGCAAATTGAATAACTGAGTTATGACTATCTGAATATAATCAATAAACTTGCTTTATCTCTTTATACTTTTTTTCTTCGATTACTATTTTTTATATATACTTCAAAAAGCTGCTGGGTTTCCCTCCCTCTTCTTTCTCCATCCTTTTCATCTCTCCTCTCCTGTGGATTTCTGTAATTCTTTGGTCTAATGTTTCATATTCTCATCTTTTTACTCTTTCCCCTTTTCAGTAATTTCCCTTTTGCTGTCATTTTTATTTCATCTCCTGCATGCTTATTTTCATCTCTCCAACATGTTTTTTCTCTTGTAAAACTTGTCTTGCTTACTCTCTATTACTTTAAATATTTGTGTTTTGATACTGCCTATAGGCCCTAATCAGAGCTTCATTATGCTAGGCACCGTACAGTACTTTCCTCCCAAAACGATGGTTTCTACTTCAAATTCCTTCTGTAATTTCCTTCATATTCCTGCAAAGCTCAAACTAAAATGTGTTGCAGTCCCTAATGCGCGTTGTTCTGAATTTTGTCACTTCACAAGGGCAATAGAGAAGGAAGGATAAGAAGGGCTAGATAAGTGTTGGAACACTGGAGTGGACTTATTTATGTTGCCTGCTCATTTCCCCAGTTTGGAAGACTGTAGAGGACCTGAGCCATAGAGACAAAGAAGTATGATGATAGCAAGACAATTTGACCCATACAATACAGCACTCCTGGTGGTTGATTGAACAAGCAAACAAGCACCATGAAAACTGCTAGAAAATATGCTTACGTTTAAAAAAAAAAAAGTGACAATTGTTATGGCAGGGTGTGAAATGTATATTGCCACATGTAAACAGTGGAACACAAAATTTGACAATTAATGGAAAAATTAAGTCTGAGAGTGTGCTGGACAGTACACGATTGAGTAGACTTTTTTCCTTTTTACGTATAAAATTATCCAAACTCATCAGGTCCACTAGTTTAGTTTAAATGTATTAATAATAATATCCTCTTTCATCCAAGAATCTCAAAGTATTTTATAATTTTTAATCAATCCCTACAAAATCCTGTGAAGTAGATGGTGGTATTCCCAATTCAAAGATGGGGAAACTGAGACAGAGCGATTTGACTGCCAAATTTCAAAAGTGGACTCCAATTTTTAGTTTCTTCGTGGTTGGAAGCAGAAATATAGACATGTAGGGCCTGATTTTCGAAGGGACAAAGCTCCTAAAGTTCCCAATGAAGTCAAATAAAAAAAAGCATTCAGCTGCCCATGGTCACAGAAAATTAGTGGCAGACTAAGAAATGGAAGTCATGAGTCTTCACACTTAATTCTCCACTTTAACTACCAGACAATACACTCTCCCAAAGCATGTAATTTAAAGGAGATATTCTGCTCTGAATACCTTCTGGGATAGAGGCATTAAAAGATGTCTCTCTGGGGTTGTTTCTCCGCCTGGTTTCCTTTTTCACTTTCTTTGATTCTGAAGAAGAAATCACACTGAAGTGCTGCTCAACTATTTTAGTCTTTAATGATTTGGACACTTTCTCTGCAGTTGAAGTCTGTCCTTGAACAGGTTCACCTCCCTTCTGCTTTAAAAAAGAAAAAAAAGAAAAGCCTCTACAATGAGATTGCAATGCAGTGGTCTTGTGCATGTTGTCTTTTTTTCTGATGCTTTTTTGTGTCCTGTACTTTCAAACTACAGCTAGTCCAATTATTCATTTGAATAAGATGACATATGCCTTTTAAAAAGATTTGTGAGTATTTTGCAAGTCGTGCTTGATTTTTTGCCCATGTATTCGTTACTTGTAAACCATCAAACAGTTTAAATGAACAAATTTTCAACTTTTGGGTCATTTGCACAGTGTTCGCTTTGTCTGTTTGCTAGTCACTCTTTGTTGTTTCATTTGTGGTGTGTGACTACTTAAATCACATAGTATTATTTCTGCTTCCTAATTAGATGGATGAAATTTCTGGAACAGAAGAATAACACATAACTAAGGGAATAAGAAGTAGTGAATAGTAAATAGCAAATTTTTAGTATGAATTTTCAGAAAAACATTTTGTGCTAAAATTAATCTAACTTCTGGGATTCACAAATAATGAGTAGCTTTCCAGAGACTTTATTGATTAAGAATAAGATGACCCCATAACTATCAGTAAAGCAGAGTTAGCCTGTTTTTATTAACAAATATGTTTACAAATCTGTGTTTCTCATTATTTGAACAGCTCTGCTCACTGCACTGTATATTCTCCACCAACTTGGAATGTTTCCTCATGCTTGTTCTTCATCCCAAACTTTCTGAATGTATTCAGCTTCATAATGAAGTATGATCCTACCATGGAAATGACAGAAAGCTCATACAATTTAAGGGGGCCTATTGCCATGATGTGGATGACACGAGGAATAGTTTGCTGTAATAACAGTTAAAGGTATTATGGTCTAAAGGTATCATGGTCTGGTACACAGAGCATCAGATTACGAGTCAGGTACCTGCGTCCTATTGTCCACTGCTGTTGAACTGCTTTGTGGCTTTAGGCAGGTCACTTAATCTTTTTTTGTGCCTCAGATTTGCCAGCTGTGAAATGGGGATGCTAATGGATACACACACATTGTCAAGTGCTTTGAGATTCTTTGCCTTCTCTTGGTTTGTCTTTTATTGCTAGGCCAAAAAAACAACAGAACATAAAACTCAGTTTAAACTTTGTTTTCAAGCTTGAACATTCCTAGTATCTCCTCCTACCTGTCTCTACCTAGAAAGTAATACCGAACTGTCTTATATTGTAGTGGAATTATAAGCCACAGTTGTCACAGTGAGTCTGTAGAATTTACTTAGTAGATTTTTTCGTGGGATAATTCATAACTGAAAAAGGAACGCAAAGTAAATATGAACAGGAGAAATCAAAACTGAATTTATAATAAATAAGTACTGCCTTCTCAACAAATGTTATAAAACTGCAAAAAAACTGCTAAGTAAATTCTGTAGACTTGTTGTGACAAAAACCAATAGAAAATAAGTCAGTCAAACTTTCTCCTCACGTTTGACCATTCCTAGGACCTGTCCCTACTAGAAAGTAAAAACTGAAACTGTTTTATATTGTAGTGGAATTATAGGCCTCAAATGTCACAATGAGTACCAACTGTAACAACGTACTTATTTATTATAAATTCAGTTTTGGTTTGTCCTGTTTAGATTTACTTAGGGTTCATTTTTCAGTTACAAGTCTATTCCATGCCCTCAACCTACATGGAAGTGGTGATCATGGACTTGAGGTATGATATAGCTCTTTATTGTATAGCTAGCTTACAAAAGTATATATTATATTTGCATATGTGCTACTATATATATTTATTTAAGATAGGTGAAAATCCTGATTAATCACTGGATATAAATAGTCATATATTTGGTAAATTTCCATTATTCACTTGCTGAAGGTGAGTAACGCGACAGTCTGAAGGAATGTGAGCCAATCAGGTTAGATAGGCAATGCATTCTGTGTGTGTGCTAAATTCAGTGAAAAATGTTCTGCAGGCTTTGGGCTGTGTTCCTTCTGGAGCTCAGACTTTAGAATGCTATCTTAAATGAAAACAATCTTGCTAGTGATATATGTATATGGCTGGAATCCTATCCTACTTTGAATTATTTTAGCCATGAATATATGTAACAAAATTGTTTTTGTGATTTTAGACATATAGTCCTTCCAAAATAATATATATATCTTCTTCATCTTGGTCAATATTTACCTCTTTGTTCAATACATCTTGATATTCACCTCAGTGGAAATCAATTCTTCTCTCAGAAACAAAAGTGTAAATATGGAGAAATGAATGAACTCTTTGAAGTTACTCCAGATTTACATTGGTATAGTTGAGAAGAACTCGGTTTAATATCTTCTTATAAAACTAATGGGATTTTGAAAATGAAGAAGAGTGGGGCAGTGCCTTCCCCATATTGAGAGTGTTTGGCAAGGAGTGTGGCAGAGAGCAAGACCAGAGCAACCCTTTCACATACTGGCTAGGGTTCAGGAGTGGCATAGTGGAGAGTACCCTCTACACCAGGGGTGTCAAACTCAATTCGTATGGTGGGCCACATTTACATTAAATTGAGTTCAGGGGGGCCACGCATAACACACACTAGTCTATTTTACCTTTCATGGTCTACTCTCTGCCGAAAAATCTCCCCGCAGGGTGAAATTCGGCGGAACAGTAGGAGAGTAGGAATGACAGCAGGCTCTCACATGGATTCGCAGACTCCACTCTCCGCCGTGAAATCTCCCTGTGGGGTCACCTTCGGCGGCCATTTCCTTTTTAAGACAACCATTTAAGGCGGCCATTTCCTTTTTAAGACCTCACGCAAGATCTCCCACAACTTTCCTGAGCTCCGCTCAGAAAACACTGCCGGCACAAGCCAGCGGGCCGGATTCGGACCGCGGGCCAGATAACACAAGCCCACGGGCCAGATTTGGCCCACGGGCCAAGAGTTTGACACCTGTGCTCTACACTTACTGAAATGATGTAGCAAGTAGTCCAGTGTTCTTCATTGCAAAGCCCAGGAGCCAGTGACAGCTCCCATCAACCCTAAGTTTGGCTCCCCAACTAATTGCTTATATTCCAATTGATTTTATTTTTAAAATTAGAATATGTACCAAGCCTATCAAAGTCCTCCTTCTTTACACATCACATTGACCACATGATACATTGTGTGCCAATAAGTACATCTAAATATGTCTGTTGTATAATAACTGTAATATTACCATAGTGACTGTTAATTTAATAGTTGATGTGGCTCTCGCATTGAAGGTTTTTTGCCAAAATGGACCCCTCTTGAAAAACAGTGAAAATCAATGAAGTATTCAATATTGCTAACCCCACGTAGTCAAAAATCATGAATAAGGACCCCAAAAACATGAGATTAGCTTAAAAATAATTACTTTTTATAAATAATACCTTTTGGGATCTTTTACTTTATCTCCTGGTATCTGATCTTTAGGGAGTGCTCATACAATTTTCAAGTTTTCATGAGGGTTAGAAGCTTTTTGATTTATGAAGGCTAAGAGTTTTAGGAAGTTTCTTGATTCCAGCAGTTGAGGATTTCAGAAAAACACTAGCTGTAGAGAGACTAGTGATAAATTCACAAGAGTTGGGAACACTGCTGATTAGCACAAGTTCTGCAGTGTCTCAGAGACAGCATACCTGCTTCTGTCCCCTGAACGTAAAATGCTTCTCTGTCCATGTCTCTTCCTCACCAGCACTTCACTTACTGTGAGTCACAGTTTAATCCATAGATGTGTCTGTGCTCTATATAAAGCGTATTTCTTCCTGCCACTTAAATATAAGGATTTCATATCATTAGTGGAACAAAATTAAGTTTTTTAAAAGATTTCTGGGGGCTGGTGTTAGTAGCTCAGGTACCTTTCACAATTCTCAAATTAGGAATGCCTCTTATTTGTTAGGGAGAAGTCTTTGAAATATATAGTAGTGAAACTGCGTGTTACTTTAAGATGAAGGAATTGTGTGTGATTCTGTTTATATCGCAGAGTTTGATCTAATATTAAATTATTTTTTATTCTGTATTAAAAGGGGTTTTGTTTAGACTGTGTAAAGGTTTTATCATCACTAAACCTTACCTTTTGGGGAGTTTTTCCCTTTTAAAAGACATATTAAAGGGAACATTTCAGACTTGTGATGGACATGACATGCAAGTGTAAAAACTTGAGTGTTTAAAGATATCATGAATAAATGGAAACAGATTTGTATGTCAAAAATTAAATAGCAGTATTCTTTGATTAATATCAAAATCTAATCTAAAATAGTTTTAGCCATTTCATACAGGTGACATCTGTGCTTAAATATAATTTTCTCTCCCTGTTCTGGCATGACTGTTAATTACTTACTCAATGTAGTTCAGCATTTAGTTAATAAATATGTCAAGCTTTTACCATGGTGTTCTTTTTGCAGAGTTGTGAATTTGCAATTAGTTTTAGATTTACAACATGGTGACAGACAGTGCTGTATAAATAGAGGTTAAACACACAATTTACATATTAATTTCATGATTCATTTATTCAATGATTTATGTGGATATAGATTGTATTTAATCTCTCTGCTGTAGTTGTTTCAGGCATGACGAACAGAATCACTATACTGGCAGAGAAGTAATGATGTCTATATTGAACTACCCAGAGCTAAGAGGAAAAATAAGAAAGATTTGGAAACATAATGATTCATTAACCTTAATACTTTGTAAGGGGCTAGTGAAAAGCAATAATGGATTTTTAAATAGGCCACATACAAACACTATCGGAAGTTTGATACTCTGTCTTTTCTCTGTGATAATGCATGTTAGTGTTAGATAAGTGTGTGCTAAATCCTGTTTCTCTTGAAGTCAATTGCTTGTCATTTATTTCGGCCTATGGGTCTGTCTGTGTGTGCATGCCATTACAGGATTGGGGCCTAAGGACTCAAACCTGCGAACACTACTTACATATGTTCTTTACTTTAGACACAAGCCTGGACCTATGAAGTTGGTAAGTCTACTCATTGTGCTTAAAGTTAATAACATGCGTTTATGTATGTGGGATCTGGGCCTAAATTTGTAAGAATGCAGCAGCATACAATAGAATAATTTATCATTCTAAAAAGTGAAATGATGGGTTTGTTTTTAATAGTGTATGTTTATTACTCAATTTTTATTATGACTATTCCCCCTCCTCTTTAAAGAGCCCTATTTATATGTTTTGACCATTATTTTGATTTTGTTTCTTTGCCTTGTTGAAGGGATTATGAAAGTATCCACAAATGAGATGAGAAGTAAAGAAATTCCCCCACTATCTCTAATTGTTGCAGTTTGTATGTCTCTGTGTGTGTATATAATACATAAAATGAGAGACAGCACTTTTGGGTTTTTTGAGGGGTAATTGAAAGGCTTACATTTATTTCAGAGTACACATTTTTATTTATTATGTTTATTTAGAAAGCACTCATTTAATTGCATTTAAAAAGGTTTTCAGTCTAAAATCTCTTTTCTTAATGCCAACTATATGAAATAGACTAAAGCTTATTAGTGGTAGTAAAGATACATCTTTGACTTCATTTAAACTGACTTGATTTGCCTCTAACAAGCAATCTTGTATTAGCATTTTGTTCATTTTACTTAGTACATGAACTTGACCTCTTGAATTCTTTTGCTGCAATATGTGATTATTCAACAGCTCTTCACATTTAAGTAACCAGTAAGACTACAGATTAAAGGCCAGATTTTGTAGCTATTCTGCTTTGGAACTCCTGTTGAGGTAAATAAGATTTTTGCAAGTTATTGATCTGACGTGCCTCTATATCCAATTCTAGAAATATGAATAGTAACCTTTGTTTCCTTCACCCATACACTGTCTTGTACAAGTCTGATACCCCAGAATCACTGCAGTAGTGTAGCTCTTTAGAGATTTCAACTAATAGTTTCACATTTACTTCTTACCAGTACAGCATAAATTGTAATCCTGCAACTGGTCATCATTCAAAACTCCCATTGACTTCACTAGGAGGTACTATCTGTCAAATGACTACAGAACTTCCAGTTTCCCAAACATTTTAAGAGTGTGAATGAAAGAGAAAGACCCCAACGTTAATTCTCAAGAGTTCAGTGGTATCCCTGCAGATATGTAATAATTTAATACAAGAGTCCTAATAGAAAGTAGAGCAAAGCATACAAATAAATTCGGGCAGATGAAAGAGAATTTTTTTTTAAGTATCTGATCTAAGGGGAGCAACTGGACCTTTAGTCCTAAAGGTACAGCCAGGCTAAATAGCACTTTATGGGTCATTCTTTGAAACAGCGGAAACCATATACATTACTTTCTTAGAAAATATTCTGAAAACCTTTGGCTTTCTTGGGCCATATTGTGGCATAATTTTTTAAGCAAAATTCTCCACTGATGTCAGTGACATGACATATGCTTAGATTGATTCTGCAGATGTATTTAGAATTTAAGACCTGAAAAGTGCTGTTTGTTGGGACAGATGGAAGACCCTTTTCTTCTGAGGTAGCTAGTTGAAGAAGTAACTTTCCACTCTTGCAGCTCCCTTTAACTGGAACTTTGTAACTTAAAAAACTGGAGACAAATGAAAGAAATCCCTTTTTTCTTTAAGGAAAATTTTTTTCTGTTATAGACTAATAAAGTGTGAGTTGTCTTCTCAGTCAATGAGCAGTGCCATCTAGAGTATACACACAAGAGGAAAATGGAAAGAATAACCTTCCTTTTCTCACAGTTAACCTAATAAAGAAAGGTAATCTGAAAAAAAAATTGCAAATAATAAATATGGTGACATTTTAAAAAACTGTCAGCATGCCTAGATTAGGAGAAGAATCAAATCTTTGTCGTAAGTATGTATATCTTCACATGTACTTGCATTATTTCTGTGTACGTTTTTGTATATACGTGCATGCATACACACCTCTACATCTAAATCAATTTGATTTCCATGTGTTTCACTGAGTAATTGCATATTAGTGCTCACGTCACATTTCTGCTTCTTAAACTGAATTCCTGAAATTTGTTAGTAGACATGCAGAGTTAAAACCACACTTCTAACCCCTTTTAAATTGTAATGTGCTGAATAGCTGACAGTAGGGAGCAGGTGTCAAACAATATTTAAATGACATTCTCAACAAAATAAATATTGAACTGCCCTGTCACTTTGGTGAGAGAATAATCTGCTCCAAAAAAAAAAAAAAAAATCCCATTCATTGTAAACAGCCTCTGACATTTGTTCTTCAGGAATTATATGCAGTTTATCTTCTGAGCTAGAGCCTTTTATCAGTGCAGGAGTTGAACTGCAGTGTAAAAAAAACAGTAATTGAGTATTTTATCAAATGCTTCCAACAAAACGGACTTTGCAAGTCGTAAACGAAGATTAAAACCATTGTTGGCAAGGATGAACAAATTGGAATGATTTATTATCTGAAACATCAATATGTCACTGCTCAGAAATAAAATTTAAAAAAGCAAGCAACTGTCGCCCCTCTCTGTCTGTCTCTCTCTGTCTGTCTCTCTCTCTCTCTCTCTCTCTCTCACACACACACACACACACACACACACACACACACAAAAAGTGTGCTTAATTTCAGCCATGCAATGGAAGGTAAACACATGATTTAATTATTTGTGCTGGAGAAGCTGTTTAAAGGAAAAAAAAAAAGAGAAAGCATCATAATGGCACAGCTGCTGTAGGACATTATGTGAGAAAAGAGACAGTAATAAAAGAACTATATCAAAGGAAAGCAACTCTGAATATGTACTTCAGTGCTCCTGATTACAGATAGAAATTAAATATTATAAATGGG
Source organism: Mesoclemmys tuberculata (assembly GCA_007922155.1). NCBI lineage: Eukaryota > Metazoa > Chordata > Testudines > Chelidae > Mesoclemmys > Mesoclemmys tuberculata. Next base: position 26,177,317 of record ML675622.1, read on the forward strand.
GCAATTTTTTAAAGTGAATTTACATCTTATGTTTAACACTAAATAGCCAATCCCTTTAAAATGAGCTTTATCTCATTAGAATAGCTTTAAAAAATTGTATTGGGGGAATATGTTTTGAAAAAGTATTTTATCTACTTTTATTCTGGAATGTTTTAAAACAAACTAAGCACATCTTGTTTTGAGCATCTGCATCCCTTTGAGAATGCAAACAGAAAAACCAAGGTTATACTTTGATGGGAGTGTGGGCTTGGATTTTTTGTTGTTATATCTGTTTATAAAAACAGAAAGCAGTGTAGAGTTGATTTACAGACTGTTAGAGCTAACCAGAGCAGGCATAAGTAGAATAAGCAATTACTTAGAGCCCTGAGCAGTCAAGGGCCCTCCCATATTAGTTTTTTACTATTGTGTGGGGTGGGGGTAAGGCCCCCAAAATATTCCTATCTAGAGCCCTCAATGGGCTAGCACCACCTCTGTATCTAACTTTGGCAAAGTTGCTTTCCTTGATATAGTGGTTGCTACCTGTACCATGTAAAGTAGATGAATGGACATCAGTGGGTGTACGTGCTTGAAAGTTAGGGACTGAGACCATGTCACTGAAAATAACAAAAGGTGTTTGAATCCTCCAGATTTTTAAAAAATAACAAAACACTAATGATTTTATTGATAAATATTCTCTTCAGGAGAAAAAACATTAATGGATTTTTCATCTGTTTGGCCACCTTTGCCCCCCAAATTTTGCCATAACATTGATTTTGATATAAGCACTATTTTTCTTGACTTTCAAATGTACAAAAATCAAACCTTAAAGAGCCTGGTGGAAAGCTGAAAAAATTCTCTTAACCATTCTGTCTGTATTTATTATAATTCCTAGAGGAGACACATTGGGATTTTGCATTCATTTGTTATTAATAAAGAAATTGGAATGAAAAGAGAATCATTGTTATCTGGAAGTTCATCTAATGCTGCGTATTCCTGAGTCAAAGTAATAACCAACCTTGTCACAAGTTTTTTGAGCGTGTTTGTAATGTAATGGATAAGGAGAGTATCCAGCTTCTTAGACAGTCATGTCTGTAACCAGTTCCACCCCCACTTCTTTACTCATGACATTGTTCCTCCTTCCCTTTTGCTTCTCCTTGTCTGTCTGTAACCTTGGTTATACTGAGCAGTTATGTTTTAGGGAAATAAAGGACAACTATATGAAAAGCAGGACAAATTTATTTTTAAGGCATAGCTCCCTACAATTTTTACTCATCACATCCTTTGCATGTTTATTGTTGGAAATGTGAGTTTATCCTACAGTAACTTGCTGAGGACCACAGGACATTAAGCACCAAATAAGGGATGAATAGTCACTCTGCCCTAGGTTAGACTCTTGCCAAATCCCGTCAAACTCAAAGTTCTATGATCTCTGATTATTCCTACTTAAAACAGATAAGCATAACATAAAGTGGAAGTGTACGTTTCCTTTTGGGGAAGGGCAGTTAGAGAATTCATTTTCTGTTTTGGTTTACTGGCATTGGAACCAGATGGGACTTGAAATCAGAATTATGCTCTGGCTTGTAGCTCAGGTGTGTCTGTGTGATGCAGAAACTCTAGAAGAGGAAGGACCAGTGTGGCTGCAAGAGTATTAGACAGCTGCTGAAAATAAATCCTCATTTATTACTTCAATATTAATTTCCCAGTCAAAATGCTGAGAGCCAAGAAGTTTATACCTTAAAGCGGGAAGTAAGTCACAAGTGCTGATCAGTTCTTTCTTATATCTGAGCAAACATTTCCTAACAGCCTGATACAAGGCAAAGTTACTTGGTTTCTGCCTGTCAGTGACACAAGCCAAGATTCTTGTTAACCGTTTGCAAAATCATTTTACAATTTTTTTGATTCCTCACACAGCAAAATGAAGAGGTTAGGGTGAGAGTTCTCCTGACTCCAGTGAATTTTGTTCCTAAGGTTTCATTAACAGTGTCAGAACTCACTAGTTTTAGACCGATTTGACCAACCCTAGTCATGGAAACAACCACAGAAATCCTAAAACAAAACACCTCCTCAAACAAAACGGAAAAGAAATACCATAACTATATGATACTGCATAGAAGCACAATTTTCTATAAATGGAAAGTTTATCTAAGTTTTCCATGAGTGTCCTTGGGCTTTTCATTGTTAGAACATGTATGGTGGTATTATGTGGAAACCCAGAAAGAGAACTCCAAAAGGCACAAAGTTTGTTTTTGTCATACATTCAAGAACAATTATGTTTCATTTAAAAAAAAAAAAAAAAGTCCTGTAGCACTTTAAAGACTAACAAATTTAATGTCTTCAGGCATAAGCTTTCGTGGGCTGTAATCCACTTCATCAGATCTAATGAAGAGAAATCAGATAGGAGGTGTATATATATTCATCCAAGGGTAAAGAACAACAACAATGGGGGGAGGGTAGGTAATAGCAAAGTCCATACAGTTAGAGTAGCTGAGGCCTATTCACAACCATTGATAGCAAGGTGAGAATGTGTGAACAGTGACAGTTACTACTTGTAATGAGAGAACCATTCCAAGTCCCTATTCAGAGCCAGTTTGATTGTGCCAAATTTGCATAAGAGTTCCAGCTCTGCAGTTTCTCTTTGAAGTTTGTTTTTGAAGTTTTTTTTTTGTAGAAGTATGGCAACTTCAAGTCAGCAATAGTGTGTCCTGGGAGATTGAAGTGTTCTCCAACTTGTTTATGGATGCTACCATTTTTTATTTCTGATTTGTGTCCGTTTATTCTTCTGCATAATCCAGTTTGGCCAATGTACATGGCAGAGGGGCATTGCTGGCACATGATGGCATGTATTACATTAGTAGATGTGCAGGTGAATGAGCTCCTTATGGTCTGGCTGATATGGTTAGGACCTGTGATAGGGTGTCTAGAGTCAACGTGTAGGCAGAGCTGGCAATGGGATTTGTTGCAGAGATCGGTTGCTGTGTTAGTGTTCTTCTTGTATGGTGTGCTGTTGCTGGTGAATATTTGCTTCAGGTTGGTGGGGTGTCTGTAAGCAAGGATAAGTCTGCCTCCCACGGCTTGCACAAGTGAGGGATCATCTGCTAGGATAGGTTGTAGATCCTTAATTATGTGCTGGAGAGATTTTAGCTGGGGGCTGTAGGTGATGGCCAGTGGTGGTCTGTTGTTTTTTTTGTTGGGTCTGTCCTGTAATAAGTGATTTCTGGGTACCTGTCTGGCTCTGTCCATTTGTTTCTTCACTGCTCCAGGTCGGTATTGTAGTTTTAAGAATGTTTTATGGAGATCCTGTAAGTGTTTGTCTCTGTCCAAGGGATTGGAGCAAATCCGGTTGTATTCTAAGGTTTAGCTGTAGACAATGGATTATGTAGTGTGTCCAGGGTGGAAGCTGGAGGCATGAAGATATGTATTCATTTAGTTCACAAAACAGTTCTTAGCAAGTTAGGTGTCATGCTCTGTGTTTTTAGAAATTTGTATTTAGAAAGTGAATATTAGATGGGTAGATGAATAAAAGTTCTCTGAGCTTTTCAAAAGTTAGGGTCTAGTAAAGCCATAAAAAAGTAAGCATGCACTGTATTATAGAACTATTATGGTTATGATGATAAAGCTGCAAGCTTTACATTAAATGTTGATGTTACCATTATCATAGAAGACATGACCTCATGTAGTGGCCAAATAATGCCACCTGAAAGGTCAAGAAATTTAGAACATTGTCAGTATTGAGTATACGGGTGTTTTAATAACTAGGATCTCCATGGCTTACTGCAGGAGCCCCTAATGCAACTCATTTCTGTTGTGGGACTCAATATATAGAATTTTTGTTTCTGAGCATCTGCAAATTGAAAGCTATCACTTCGTTGCTATAAAGGCCTGATCCATTCTCTTACTGAAGTCAATGTGAAACTCCCCCTGACTTCAGTGGTACAGGATCAGGTCTTAATTAGGATAACTTGGCTGATTAAACATTGATATATTTACTTATTTTCCTTGTATTGAAAATACTGTTAGTCATTATCTAAATTGACCTGTGTGTTAGTGTGTGGGTTTCACCATGAATATATTTAGGCAATAGACTCAGGGCTGATCTGCACTGAGTTTTTGCATCAATTTAACCAAGTCTGGATGCAGTTATGCCCATATAAAGCTATTTATATTGGTTCCTGACCAGTTTTTAACTGGCTCGTCTGGTTTTGGACTGCCTTGCCAGCTAAAAGATTTAATGTGCTCCCCCCACCCCCAGTTCACACCCCCAGTAGTCTGGACTGCAGTAACTTGGTAGCAGAAGGTAAAAAAAAAAAAAGATAACAGAAGTATATACATATTGTGTTAATTGATTAATTTAGTTAAAATTTGTGTAGAATGGTTTTCTGAAACATGTTAGTAATTATTAGCTATAAATGGCACTAAGACCTTTTTGTTTGTGAGTGTGAGTGTGGGCGACTAGTGAACGTTTTTTGTAGGTGAGGGTTGTTGCTAGTGGTCTTTTATTCTTTTTTTCCTGAGGCTCAGAGATAAGTCTACGCAGCCAAGGGGTGAAAATAATATTTGCAGATGCGAAAGAGACAGTTGTAGTTGAAGGATAGTGTTGATCAAGATACAAAGGAAGTACTCGTTTGAAAGACACCTCTTAGAGGTGGTGGTATGACTACTCGATACAAGAGAAGGATGACTATTTACAAACCCTAATCAGAGGGGCTTTGAAAGGTTAAGGGGAAGATGTGAATGGGAGGGGGTTTCTTGTAGAAATAGTGGGATATACTTTGTATATTAACAAACCAAACCTCAGAAGGGGAGATTCTGTGTTGGACCTTTAGTTGTGTGGCATGGGATTACCTCAGAGTTGCAGAATGTGATGACACAGCAGCATGTCATCTGATGATAGTGGGGTAAGCAATGCAAACTTCCAGACCCACTTCTTCAGTTGTTTCATACTTCCCTCTGTGTACGTGTTTTCATGTACAGTTTTCCCCACTGAATTGGAATATTTATTACAGATGCTTTTTGATGCAAACCACTGGACAGATTGTCTTCTGAAATGCTGAGCCTATTTTGGGGGCAAGAAGTACACTTTCTAAAGTTTTGTACTTTATATAGTACCTTTATATAGTACTACTTCAATAGTACCTGAGCACCTTACAAATTTAAAACACAGGATATTTATTAAAGATTCTTATATTTCTAATTTCTTTACCCATTCCACTGCCACAGTTGAGGATGTGATAGAAAATGTCTTGTTCTTTCTTACTTAAATTATAATTTTTTTAATGCTTTTATTAAGTTGCTCCTATTTTATAAATACGTTTAAAGAGAAAAGAAACATTCTAACTTATTACAAAAAAAAGCTCAATTATTTAAAGCTGAAATATTCTGTTGATTTTCATGTCATAATTATTCTGTCTAGGTCACATAACACTGCAGGGCTGTCAATTCACTCAATGCAGAGGGATCTTGTTGATCTCATTCATTCACCTTCTAATGTTCTCAGCATCTGCATTTCTAGGGTAAACAAGAACCATGTTCTAGCACCCATTCCAAAAAGACATAGAAAGGAGAAGGGAAAGGCGAGATTGGCAGGGAAAATACTGATCACAAAAACAACTGGTAAAGGTGAAATGAGGTTGCTTGCAAAGAAAAAGAAAAATTTATTTTAAAAGGGTGAAAAAACCATGACCACTGGAAAAATATGGAAGAAGAGACTTATGGGTTATAGACAGGAAAGTACAGAATGGAAAGAGAAGGAAAAGAAGAAAGATAACCAGTAGAGATGTAAATAATTTTCCATACGATTAAAAACTATCTTGGGTGACATTTAGAATCTACAATTTAATAGCAGTTTGAGGGGAATATGATGGTTTCTAAATAAGCTGCGCAGAGAGTGGGGGTGGGGGCGGGATAGTTTCCGAGACCTCATGCCCTGCTACTTGAGAATGCTATAGATCACTCATTTTTTGTGGCAAAAATTGAAAGATTTGACATTGTACATTTGCATGATGTGAGGGCAGGGGTACCACTTCAGAAGCTAAAAGCAACTCTTCTGGAGAATATACTGCCACAAACTTTGTTGTTTTTTCATTGACATGCAATGTACAGAGCTAAAACACATCCATCTACCTAATGCCTGATCCTTTTCATAACAGCCAGCTGTGAGTGTGTTGTTGCTGCTCAGTAAACCTCTGACATCGTATAAAGAGTTCTCAATCTCTTTCATACTCTGCAGTCAAGGTGATTCCTAGGAATTGTTAGTTGAATAACTCCACAATATACTGTACATCATTTTTATTTGTTGTGATAAAGATGGAAAGACTCCATACCGGCTATACAATGTTGGCTGGAAGTTTTTTTTTAAAACATTGTCCCAAGATCCATATAGATTCCAGCAGATGTAATATATTCCATCCCCACCCAATAAAACCTCCCTCTAAAGTAGAATATCATTAAGGTTGCAAAATGAAGCTCTCATTAGTTGGGAAATGCCAAGGTTAGGATTGCAAACATGACTAACTTTGCCCTCTTATCCCTATATGTTAAGGTACTGATTATATGACCACCTGCGGATTTCCAATAAGAAACTTGTCTACAGTTTTTTGAAGTGCAGTGAATGAAAGTAGACCTCTCCAGAGGTCAATTCACCCTGTAACCTCCTAATTGTTTAGGGAACTCTAGAAAGGCACAATGCATTCAGGTATTCTCAGTGGAGCTGGCAGCTCTGAATCACTGTAGCCTGGAGTAGTAATAAACTTCACCAATTTGTTCCAGAATGTGTGATACTGTATATTGATAGGATACTGTATCTACTGTTCACCCAAACCAGTCAAATGGCAAATACTACTGCTTGAATATTTAGGGACAATACAGCTGTTTAGGAGAACAGTGCACATCAGAGACCATGTATCTTTAAAAAACAAACTAACAAAAAAAAAAAAACACTTCAGTGGCTATTTAATAGAAGCTGGAGGAGAAGTTGAAGTGGTTTGCATTCACACTGCTGCTCTCCAGAGATGCCTGGCATTGCAGGTTTCCTGTGTCTTTTTCTGGGATGGGAGCAGATTTAGCTTTACTTTAAGTGTCTGTCCCAGCAAAGTTCTCTGCTCCTGATATGGAGGTATTGGAATATCTGCTTTTGATTACTTTCTGAATGTAGTGGAGGTCACCACAGCCATTCCTGTAAAGGCTTGGAATCCTGCACAACTACAAAATGTTCTGGAAGTGGGACATTCCAGTAAGGCAGTAGTTTTTTAGAGACTCCTCTCTCTGTCAGAAAAGGGAGCGCACACTGTAATATACTGCTGGGAATACCCAGAGCTGTAAGCCATTGTTAGTTCTCTGCCTCAGCAAGAGTGAGTTTTGCTGGTGTCTAGGCTGTGTGTCAGCTCTCTGCCACACTAGCCTGTCTTCCTCACCAGCAATCTCCTGAAGGCACTCCTGGCCCAGACCTTACTTCAGCAGGTAACCATCAGTTACCTCCAGCCCCTGAGCTCATCAGAGATGTTCCTTGGCAATGCAGAGTCCACCACTATGTATTCTCAGAAGATAATAAATTTGCTGCTCTGTCAGAGTCAGTATATCACAGCTTATTAATTTAACTGGGGTAAATACACCTTTCCCTTCAAACACAGTACTAAATTGGGTTATAGTTAAAGTAAAGTATATTAACTAAAGAGCATTGATTAAATAATATTAAGTAAAAGAGAGAAATGTAGGGATGGTCACAAGCAAAAGTATAAATACTTATCTAAAAGTCTAAAACATAATTTATCAAGATACAATCTTTGTTCAAGATGGCCTCTCTCGCTGTCAGCTTTTTAATACTAGCCTGGCCTGATCAAATTGCATGGCTTCTTTGTCTCCTTAAGGTGAAAGGTCATTTAGAGGTTTGTCCTTCCTTATAGTCCAGTGAATTTTTGAAATATATTCTTCTGAAGGGTACCCCCAGATAAAGGTAATTAGTTTATGCTGACTGAAGGCATCATGAGGTCTCCATGCTGGTTCCTCTCCCACTTGTGGTTGCTATTATGCAAATTATCTCTTCCTGATGCAACCACTGGTAAAAATGAAAGCCCACTGAATTTGGTCACTCCCGGTTTGAGTTGTTGGCCTCTTCCTTTTGTTTGGGGGAAAACCTGTTTATGAACTCCACCTCACGTGCCTTGTTTAAATACCGTTTAGTCACATATTTTAAAGCATAATGTCAGTGAGTATTCATAATTTCACATACAGCATTGTTACATGTTTTTTACAATATTATTGACCAGTGTGGTGGTAGTTTTCAAGTGATACCTCACAAGCCGTATTTTGTGCAAAAATCATTGGACAGGTGTTTAGTGTGTGAATACAGCTTGGCCTAGGTTCTCACACGGTGTTACATATTTGATATACTCAGATCCTTGCTGCACTATCAGTTCGCAGAACCCCTACTTTGAGCTGGTTAAATACAAATCCCACTTCCTCAAAAATCCCCAAATAGAAAAATAATTTCTGCCAATATTTGCTTGAATAAAAAATTAAATGTTTCAGCTCTGTTCATTCTGCTTTTGAGTTCATTTTCATATGGTATTTTAGTGAATGAACTTGCTAACAAGTATAATCAGAAATTTGTGGAAAGCAAATTTTAAATTAATATGATAGTATTCAAACCCATACTAAGAGCTGCACTCCTCTATCACTGGAGAAATAATATTGTGTGATGTATGTGTTCAGTCAAAAGTAACCAACACAGTTCACGAGCAATTAATTGCAATCATTTGATGTTCAAAATTCAAATGGGCTACAGAACAAAGATTAATAATAGAAAATATTTGTCAAATTTCAGATAATAATCAGTGAATTAGAGAAAATTGTCAGAAGCTCAGACAATACATGGACAGAAAGAGGATAAATTTACTGAGTTAATTATTTGCTCAGTTCTACAGGTTCTGGAACAGAAACAGTTAAGTTATGGATAGAAAGAACCAAAATCCTTCTAGGCTGCAACAGAAATAAATTGTGTCTCAGCAACCATACCTAGCGTGTGTTTCATATCTTGAAACAGATATATCACACTAAATCCTAAACTTCTATAATACTGCTTTCCCCACAGTTTGTCTGAAGAGGCTCTTCACATTTTAGTGAGGAACTTCTAGTTGAGAAATCCCAATTCCTTATCTAACCTTAATCTATCTTAATTTCATACCCCATGACCTTTTTCTATATAATAAATAAGTCATTTTGTAGATCTTAGCATGGTCCTATTAGGTATTTGCATACAATGATTAAATCTCCTTTGGGTCACCTTTTTTCTGTTGCACATATTTAGTTTAACATAGTCTCTAGCCTCATCCAGGGCCGATTACCCGCCTGCATGAATTTAAAAGGATAAAGATTCATTTGCCAATACACTGGGTAAGTTTAAAAAAATAGGGAGACAGATGTTGAAAAACTCACACTGTTAGAAGTCGTGTTTGAATAGTACCTATGCATGTTCCCTATCCCAGTTAGACCTACAGATTTCCAAGAAGTAGTATTTGAAGGTAAGGTAGACGTTGACGTATTCAGTTCCATTGAGTCAACACCTTGCATTATAGAGACCTACTAAAACTGCACATGTAATAAAAAAGAAACAAAACAAATTGTTTCTGTTTGTGTCTTTAATCAGCACTTTTTTCTACAGCACCTGGTGTCCCAATGACCTTGAATTTTGTGTAACTAAGTATTGGTGCCCATTGAGTTTTATTGTTGTTCAGTACTACACATGCTAAAATCAGGAACAAGAAGAAAAGGAGATAGTCCACTGGCTAAATAAAACTAATAATCTTCTTATTTCTTGCCTCCCAACTTATTACTGTATGGACAAAATGTGCATTGAAAAATAAAATTTATATCATGGATTAAAAGATATGTGGCCAGTTTTCTTTTGGGGGAGATGGCTAGAAAGGGAATTGCATTTGGTGTTTGTGAGAAGTGCTGGATGGAAACAGTTGTGGACACTTTAATAGTAGAAGGAGCACTGCACAGTCATCAGCAGAGTAAGGCCTTGTCTTCACTGCATAATAACCTTATCCTCAACCCCAGTTTTCCTGCCGTTACATGGTACGGAGTCACACACACTAATATCAGTGCCAGACAGTGAGGCAGCCTTTGTGCTCTGATCAGTAGGGCGCTCAGTGTGATTGTGTTTGTGTGTTGCTATGAGGTTAATATGGTGAATACATTCAGCAACGAGTGCCCTTAATGGCAAAGGTATCATAGTTCTCCAGTTCCTTCCCATAAACTCTCCAAACTCACTCCCTTTTTACTTTCTTCCTATCTACCTGTGCTATTTGTGCTGTAAGCCCTGACAAGAAGTGGACAACTTTTATATCCCTCTACTCAATATCCACAGTGCTAGCCTGCTTGCAGTTTCCCCAGGCTTACCCATCTCTGATATTTGAAACTGTAGAACAGTAGCCCCTTATAAGACTGTCATTGTTCACCCACCTGGTTGTACGAACTCCCCAGAATCTTCATGTGGATTTGGGCCATTGTGAGCAAAACATGTGACTTTGACAGCACAGAGAGGAACATTGAACTATGCGAAATTATATGTAAGAGGCTGCGGGAAGAACACTGGATCAAGCAGACCAGTCAGCAGTACAGAGAGAAGAGAATGGGGCTCAAGGTGAGCTTACTGGAAAGCCAGGGATACAGTGGTGCCCCAGTAATCACTTTTTTGATGAACTGGACTGTGTCCTCAGCAGCCATGTGAGGGCAGAGCCCCCTTTCAGCATGGACTCATCTGCAGAGCTGGGATGGGTGTGAGTTTACAACCTGGGGTCTATGAAGATGTGACACAGGCCACATTCAACACCAGCAGGCCAAAACACAAGAGAAGGCAGCTGCTACACCAAGAGCAGAGAGAGATGCATGCCACACATGGCTGTGAAGAGGTGTCAAGTGGTGAGCTGATCCCTTTCACAGCCTCCTGTGATAGACACTGAATTTTGGACAATAGTGGGATGGTAGGAAGTGGTCTATGGAGGGCAGCCTTAAGCTGTGTTTGCCCTTACAGGGTCCTGGGCCAGAACCCAGTAGAGTGGAAGGGCTCTGCCTCCCCTGCTAAAATCCTTCCTGCATATTGAAGGGCCTAAGCCCTGACCCCTAGGCCATGCTCTCCAGGAAGTGAAACTTTTTTATACAAGGGAAAGAATATGCAACGAGTGTACAACTCCTACTGAGTGCAAAGCTCTGCCTTGCAGAAGTTCCATATGTGTCATAGAGCCTGATGTGTTGTATGAGCAGACTAAGAGAATCTGAGGTACTTATATGACCTCTTTTACCGTTGTGTCTGAATGCTCCACAATCTTTAATGTATTTATCTGCATAACACTGTGAGGTAGGGAAGTATTATCGTCATTCTACGGATGGGGAACTGAGGCAGATGGGCTAAACAATTTATACATGGTCACATAGGTAACCTGGGGCACAGCAAGCACTTGCATGTAGGTCTCTCAAATCCTGGCACTGAACCACTAGGCCATTCTTCCTTGCTCTTGGGACAGGATGGGGAGGTCTTTTGTGTAGCTCCTTCCATCCTTCACTCTGTGGCAACTCGGTAACATGCTACAGCTGTGTTGCTCTTCCAGACTACCCAACACACATCCCATGTTCTGCTTTTGCTTGGGGAACAGAGAATTTAGCTCAGATTAGTTGTATGTTTACTGTAGTACATGAACAGCAACATTCATGGTGAAAGATCACTCTCACCTATGAAGCTTAGGTACAAGTGCTTTGCCACTCATATCTACAAAATCACTGAGTCACTTTTTTCTCCCTGTACAGTCCAGTCAAATTGTGCTATCTCTACAAGAAAAACTAGGTTAGTATGCTGAACTAATTATCATAAGCCAACTTCTAGGGATACAGCTACATTTGAGCTGGAGATGAAATTTCTAGCTCAGTCAGATGTATGTATGATAGCGTTGCTTGAGCTAGCATGCTAAATGTAGAGGCATGGTTGCATTGGCATTAATGGCAGGATGGGTTAGCCACCAAAGTTCAGTACTTAGAGTACCAGCATTATACTCGCTTTGGCTAGCCTGTCTCTCTGGCTGTGCTGCCATGGCTACACTTCAATTTTTAGCAAACTAGCTTGATCAAAGCTAATATACCCTAACTGCAAGTAGAGATGTACCATAGGACTGAGATAATTGAGCAGATATGATCTGGGTTTTGTTGTCTTCTGAAGCACATTTTATTGGCTGCTGTTTGGAGATGAGGTAACTGGTTAGATAGGTCATTTATTTGTATGGCAAAATACCATGTTCCTATGTTAAATAAATAAACCTCAGTGAGCCACAATGGAATCCAAGATAATTGTATGTAAAACAAGCTAGCACTGAGTCAGTAGCATTACATTTGCCTAATAGCATAGCAAAACAAGAATATTAGGACCTGTAATCCCAGTAGGTGACGTGCCAACAAGAATTTAACGACTAATGTTTTATCCCACCTGGCATAAAGAAATGCAAAACAATTCATTTTCTGGGGAGAAAAAACTTTCAGTGAGTAGGAGAAGCACAGTTGGAAAACCTCTTTGGAATCTCCATGCTGCATAGTCTCATATCAGGTTGACTGGTTTGTTTGTGATCGGATTTTAATGACACAAAATGTCATTAGGATGGGAGCATGACAAAATTTAGGAAAACAGTAATTTTAGTTTAAAAAACAAATGCTTTTGGTATATCTCTGCGCCCTCTGCCAGCTTTATTCATACTCCTTACCTCCATGGTAAATACATTTGTTACGTTGAGTTGCAGAAAGGGGGATATTTTTCATGCCAAAACTTCAAGTATGATTATAATCCTAGTCCCTCAGCAGTCATTGAGTTTAAAGCTGCCAAGCCATCAACACTCCAAACACTAGAATCTTTGTTTGTTTGTTTGTTTGTTTGTTTGTTTAAAATCACATCTCCTCCCTCTCTTCCAACTCATTTAGATATAGTTAGTACCTTTACCGCGCCCCTCTTCCCCCCCCCAGCACTGTTTGGTTGATAGCAACAAACAGTATTTGAACAATAACAGAAGATTGAGGTATTGAGGGCCTGTCCAAACTAAAAGTTTAACAAAAGGACTTCCATGTTCTAAACTCTTAATTATGGACAGGAAAACCACAGTACACATTCATGCCCATGTTTTGCATGCATGAGGCCTGTTGTGAACTGTGGTAGTGAGTGGTTGCAGTGTTCTAAACCAGAAGTGGCTGTAATGCCTAGACTAATTTTTATGCGTATGTAGTCTGAAGTGTTTTGTAATTATTCTTGTTAAAAGATAATACGTGGTATTTTTTCACTTGTCAATAAGTGAAGTAGTCAGACACTATACAGTCCTTTTCAATGAAATTACAGTATAACATGTATTTACGTTTGTACAGCACCAAGCACGTTGTTGGTGCCCAAATAACACTAACCTTTGAAATTGCCCTATGTGCCATGCTACTTATTTGATTAAAAAAGTTTCAGAAACAAGTAAAGATTGCTGAGTCACAATAATATACCGACGTGTCCACTCTATTTCCAAAATCCAAGAATGTAAAGAAACAAAAAGCAAAAGACATCAAATCTTGCACTGCCCCCATAAAACTATATAACCATATTTAATTCAAAGAAATGCATTTAATCAAAAAAACTTGACTGACTCATGGTATATTTTTTCTTTATTTAAATTGTCTTTTAACTGACAGCATTACGTGAGGCATACACTGACAAAGGTTTAATTATTTTGTTTTTGAATGAAGTACTTGTACATACTTCAAGACGTAGCAACTGTTAGTAAAATTATATATGTTGAGCTTCAGATAGTCAAGTTCACAATCCACATGTATCATTGGTACGTACATAATGTTTCTTTCTCAGAACGATCTTATCTTACATTTTGAAGATTACTGATGAAAATGCTTGTTTTGGGTAACAGTTAAGTATTTCTTCGTACTTTGAGGGAAAAAATTGGTTTCCTTTATTATTTGGGCAGTTTAAACTTTTTCTTGAATTAGTTATTCTCTTGCTTTTTAAGTTCATGGGTTCTGTAAATGATGTGAAAGGTCACCTTGCAACCTTAACTGTTTTTTCAGTGAAGTTTTGTTTTGTTGGATGGTTGAATACTTCACAAAAATTTCCAGAAGGAGTAATGGTAAGGTCTTTTAATGTCAAGTAGTTCATTTTATTCACCATTATCAATAAATGATGAGTGAAACATACTCTGGTTTTTGAAAGCATAGTTCTGGTTTTTGGTTTCTTGAGTTAACCACGATTTCTTACAATGGATATTGAAAGGGATCAAAATCTCCCACATAGTCACATCCTGAACAGTGAAGGCACTACCTCCTAATAGACCATACCTGTAGAGCCAGGGTTAGAACTCAAATCCTATAGTTTTCCTTTTTAGAGCCTTTAGCTGCTAGCTGTATAAGAACCCTTGCTTATTTCAGTGTATACAATACAAGAATGCCTTCTAAAAGGCCCTTGTTATCTTTCTGAGCTCTGCCGGCCAATAAAGGAAACAAGCTCACATGCTGATGCAGCCTTAATCCAGAATGCCTGCAAAGAGTCCCATTGGCTTCAAATTGAGCATTGCTTAATTGCTTTGAATCGAATCATAGGAGATTAGGGATGGAAGGGACTCAAGTCATCTAGTCCAACCCCCTGCTCAAAGCAGGACCAACTCCATTCTCAATGTAAAAGAACTCAGAGCGGTGCGACTGGCATGTGAGGTGTTCCTCCCTCACCTCTCCAAGAAGAATGTACGGGTTCTCATGGACAATACAGCAGCAATATACTACATCGACAGGCAAGGGGAAGCCAGATCCTTGACCCCCAACCAAGAGGCCTTGCACCTTTGGGACGTCATCATGACCCACGGTATCCAGTTGGAGGCAGTACACCTTCCCGGGGCCAGAAATGCTTTAGTGGATTGTCTAAGCAGGACCTTTTGCTCTCACCACGAGTGGTCACAACATCCGGATGTGACAAACTCTATCTTCCAAAGGTGGGGCACTCCCCAGGTGGACCTCTTTGTGACTTTCAAGAACAGGAAGTGCAGTCCCTTTTGCTCCTTCTAGGGGATCAGCAGTGCTTCTCTGATGGATGCGCTTCTCCTCTTGTGGTTGGGTGACTTCATATATGCCTTTCCCCTGACCCCGTTGTTGCACAAGGTCCTCATAAAGATCCAAGAGGGACAGGGTCATCCTTTTAGCCCTGGCATGGCCTCACCAGCATTGGTTCAGCATGCTGCTGGAACTATCAAGGGCCTGCCCTTGGAAGCTCCTGCTACGGCTCGGCCTCCTTTCCCAGGACTGGGGTCAACTGAGGCACCTGGACCTGGCTTCCCTGCACTTGTCAGCATGGAAGCTCATAGACTCATAGACTCATAGGTCAGAAGGGACCAATATGATCATCTAGTCTGACCTCCCGCACAAGGCAGGCCACAAAACCCTACCCATACACATTTATAACAACCCCGAACCCATGACTGAGTTATTGAAATCCTCAAAAGTGAGATTTGAAGACCTCAAGCTGCCTGGTTGAGTACAAAGGAACAACTCCGCTCGACTCAGGTTCAAAAGATTCTGTTGGAAAGTAGGAAACCATCCACAAGGGCTTCCTATCGGGCTAAATAGAAGTGTTTTTACCTGCTGGGCAGTGAATTGAAACATCTCTCCAATGAAGACGCCTGTTCAAATAATCTTGGGCTGTTTATTCCACCTAAAACAGGAAGGCCTTGCCTTTTCGTCAGTTAAGGTACACTGGTGGTAATTTTGGCCTTCTACCCACCTGTCCAAGGTAGGACAGTCTTCTCACATGAGATGGCAGCTAGGTTCCTACAGGGACTAGAGAGGCTCTTCCCTTCAATCTGAGACCTGGTTCCCCAATGGGACCTGAAACTCCTGGCTCACTGAACCCCTTTTGAGCCCCTGGCTTCATGCTGGCTCACGCACCTGTCATGGAAGGTAGCATTTCTGGTGCCCATCACCTCAGCAAGGAGGGTATCGGAGATTAGGGCCCTACATCAGAACCTCCCAACACAATATTTTACAAAAATAAGGTTCTATTGCCCTCCCCCCCACCGTTCTTGTCAAAAATAATCTCCCGTTTCCATGTCAACCAGGACATTTTCCTGCCAGTTTTCTGTCCAAAGCCACAACTCCAGTGAAGAGAGGCATCTTTATTCTCTCGATGTAAGAAGGGCTCTAGCATTCTACATTATCAGGACCAAGCCTTTCCATTGCTTGATGCAGCTCTTTGTCACAATTGTCAAATGTATGAAAGGTTGCCTGGTTTCCTTGCAGCATATCGCCTTATGGATCACAGCTTGCATTCAAGCCTGCTGTGAACAGACAGGGGAGTGCCCCCAGCATCACTGTCAGCCCACTCCATGGGAGCGCAAGCATCTTGGGTGGCTTTTTCTGACTTGTGCCCACTGAGGATATTTTCAGAGCCGCTACATGGTCTTCAGTCCATACACATTGGTGTCCCACTAAGCCATCACGCAGCAAGCTCAGAAAAATGTGGGGTTCGGAAGGGCTGTGTTGCAGTTGTCATGGTTGCGAACTCCTACCCTCCTCCAGAGATGGAGCTGGTAAGTCACCTAATTCTGGCAAGAAGGAACTGGAAGGGGGGCCGTGAGCGCCCTATATACGCAGCTCGTACGTGCACCACTGCAGAGGGCACTAGAGCCAGTCCTACGGATACAACTAGGGGAAAATTTTCCAGCACTGGTGTACGGAGCATGCACACACCTAATTCAGAATGGACATGAGCAATATATCTCAAAGAACAACAGTTATAAGTTGCTGTTCTTTTTTGAGCCAGGAGACAACCAGACCAAAAAAAAAAATCAGTTGAGTAATTTTTTTTATGACCACTAGCCATGGATAGCTTGACAAAGTTTGCATGCTTTACAGAACCATTTTTTCCTTAAGGATAAATATGGCAGTTTTCACGTCAGATTAAATTGCTGAATCATGGTTATAAAAGGGGCTAATACAGGACTTTACAAAGGACGCTGGCTGCAGCTTTCATTTAAGGAATCTACCACTTCTGCATGGTCTAAGTGTTCAGTTTCCACAGTGATACCCAAGTGATACACAATGACCCAAGAAAAATCTGCAAAAAGAAAGTAGAGTATATGCTGGACTATATGAGGTATTTAAAAACACTTTTAATTACATATTACAAATTCCTGTTGTCACTGCATTCCTTCGTGATCTATGATGGGTGATTAATTAAGGACAGATGAGTTTTGGGATCTAGGGGTAGGTGGAGAATTTTGAGGCGTGGATGTTTGAGGAATTACTGAGTGAGCAAAGACTGAATTGGAGGAGGAAGGAGGGAGGGATTGGTAATATTAAATAAATTATGGTGATCAAAGAGTGAATGCATTACAGGAAAAACTTAACAGCTATAATGAGAGGGAAACAAAGCAAGAGGGAATAACAGACAATTAAAGATAGAAAAACAATACAAGATATAAATAGAAAAAAAGAATGGAGTGAAGAGAGAGAAAAGTAATAGAAAAATAGCAAGGTAATATGCTAGCAAGGTAAACTGCACTCCAAATGATAAGATGCACAATTGTGCATGTAAAACTGGTATTTGAATTGGTGGAGTAGACTTCCTGTCTTCTGTGCTGTTTGGCCTTCTCTGATTATTTAACATTCTTTTAAATACAACGTTTGTTGCTAGAGTGAAAGGAGCTGGAGTTTTCAGTTATTGATGTATCACAAAATGCAGCTAGTGGCACATATATTTGAAACTATTTATTGTTGACTGAAATCCCAGTTTTCTTTCCATTACAAGAATCTTATCCCTCCCCTCTGTAAACCACGTCGCTATACACATCCCCAAACACACTCATCTTCAAGTGATTCCGTTTTGTGGGTCAATGAAGAAATGTGGCCTGAGCCACTTTTGGCCCTGAAGTCCAGCTTTTTGAGAGCAGCCTCTATGTTCATTTAAACAGGAAAGTATGGTATCTTTAGATCATGTTCAAGCTGTGATAGGTTCCATGGGAGGGAGGGAAGTTTGTAGCGCTTGATGCCCATGGCTGTACCCATACTGAATACAAACAACAGTTGCAGTTTCTAGAGCGATGAGTCCTTCACATTTTACAGCTAAATGTATATACACAGTAAATTTGAAAAGGAATAAAGGAAACATTGACAGAGTGGAATTATGAAATTAATGTCAGAGTGTCTTAACCAAACCAGCAATGATAGGCATGTCTATTTAATACACAAAAAATTACCCATTCATTTTACAGGCAATGTAGATAGCTGATAGCTATTAATTGTAATGTAATTTAAACTGTATTATTGTGAGTATGGCAGCTGCATCATGATGATTAAGGCAATGATTTTTTTCTTAATCATCTAAGAGTGCAACAGTCCTATCAGTTAAGGATCACTGTTAGCACTTTAACAGAACAATAATAAATGGAAGTTTTATAACTTTGCTTATAAAAAGATTCAATTTGCAGTGCACATTTTAAGAATTTAAGTGGGTGGTGCATGTTTATGGGCACTGGAAAGGAATGTTGATGGCAGAAAAAGATCATCTTGGGTAAATGTGGTATCCTGGGTGGATCACAAGGACTGTTCATCCATAAAGAGATTAGCAGAGGATGATATAGAATGGGCTACCATGGTTGCAAACCTCCAGTAATGGAGATGCCACATAGACATGATCTCAGTGAAATATGCTTCACCACTGCTGGCCCTACAGAAGATAAAAGATCTTTCTGAACTCTAGATTTTGAAGGCTACCTCCTGTTCAAAGAATAAGTATGATACAAATACTGCAATCCATAGTTTCTCCCCTTTCCATCACTTCATCTACCCTGATGGTTTGATATGGCAAATTCACTTTGGGGAATTATAAACACATTGAACATGGTAATCTGACCTCTGATTGCTAGGCAAAACTCTGGATAAACTGTGCTGCAGGCCAGCTCCTCTGACTGGTTTATGACTTGATTTATTGACAGTTAATGAAAAAGAAGAATGCATCATTTTAGAGTTCCATTCCCAAACCATCTTAATTGTTTCCAGTTAAGTTAAGGGTAGAAAACTTTTGTGTGAGGGCTCAAGCTTCTCCCCACTACTTAAATAGTTTAGGGTTGCTTTCTTACACTGTCAAGTATCAAGGTATAGGAGAAACGTCTTTCAGATATTATTCTAGTAAGTTCAAGATCCATGGGAATATCATTTCTAACCAAGATTAAAAGTATGTGAATGTTATTTTATCAGTTGTCTAATGACCTGTGGGGAAGTGAGTTTCTGGTCTCTAGTACAGTTCCTAACAGGCAAGTATCAGAATCACTAAACCAGCAGCACAATTGTCATTACCTGTTATCCTCAAGCTAAAGTCCAAATAAGCACACAGGCTGAAATGCTCACTGGAGATGGTCCCTGTAGCTAAAAGTTGATATACATTGGTGGGCAAAATTAATTAGCTTGTACTGCTGCAGACAGTGCTCCATAAAGAAGGCATTCTATAGAACTATCAGGGCAGAAGATTCACTAGTGTTAAATTCGCTAATAATTTAATACACAGAAAAATGGCTGTTGTAAAACCTGACCTTCGCCAAGCCAACTTCCCCCTACAAGTCACTCACATATGTTATTCTTATCACCAATCTCCTATTTGATTCATAAGCTACAGTGATGAACCAATTAGGCTCAGGAATCATAAGAGTGGAAGTAAAGACATACCTAGAATAAAGCTTCTAGGTTTAGGATGGAGGATTTAGTACTAATCCCAGTTCTGAATTTAGACTTTGCAGCTGCCTCCTATCACACTACACAAAGGCAAGCACCACACTACTGTTGTAATATATTAGATATAGGCTATAGACATATGGAAATAGTCAAGAGAAGAACAACAATAAAGAGCTCAATGTAAATATCAAATGTACAGAAAAATACATTATAGTTTAAGTCCTAGTAATAAAAATAATATGAATTAATCGCTGCTTCATAAAATGCGTCTTGAAAGAAAAAACAGCATCTAGCTAAAAACCTTTGTACCAAGGTCTAATCAACATTGTCTGGACCTGGAGACCAGTTTCATAAACCCTTTTGTTCCACCTTCTTTTACTTGTCAAGCCCCTCTACTTTTCCATGCTGTGTATTTTTGTTTTTTCTTTAATTTTTTTATGTGCACTTTTTTCCATCACTAGAGAACTTTCTTCCATCCTTACTGTCTCTGGCCCAGAGTTCACTGGCAAAACTGGGGGGGTCACTACCAGTAAACCATATGAAACAAAGATGATAATATTACAGGATCTCCAGTTTTCAAGAACAATAAAGTAACTGACTGGTCCACAGTATCCTTTTACTCTGTATTCGGTATAAGGAAACACTTGCATAGATTATCTCTTTTGACTTGAATGGCTAGCCAAAAATTCACGATTTAGTAGGTTGCTTCAGTTAGGATGAGAAATTGGTGGTAGGCATTTCTTTGATACGGTTTTGTTTTTTTTTGTTTTGTTTTTTTTTTTACAAAAAATATAGCAAGTATGTGCCTCTGAACACAGAAGGAATCATATAGCAGGAAACAGCTTTTGCTCACAGCAATAAGAACAAATTTTTCAGCCTGAACCATAACCCAAAAATTTCTTGGCAGGCTTTTCTAAGGATCATACATTGTGTTTGATACATCTCCTCCTTCAGGCTGTCTGTTTGGCTCTCTCGAGTTCTCTGTGAGCTTGCTCTGTTACTCAAAAATACTCAGGAAACCCTTTAACCCACTCAATTCAAAGCTCCTGGTTGGGTTCACATACTCCTTTTGCCTTAAATGGGGACTTCTCTGTGAGCTTGCTCTGTTACCCAAAAATATTCAGGAAACCCTTTAACCCACTCAATTCAAAGCTCCTGGTTGGGTTCACATACTCCTTTTGCCTTAAATGGGGACTTGTGATTGTTATCCAAACAGTTATGTTAATTATAGGATGCATTTATACCCGTCAGTCCCAATGAGGTTTGTGATCCATGCAGTCACCAGTATTCACATTATTTTTTTAATTTCCACAAGTAGTATAGAATGTAACTAATAATACTTGTTGTGTATAATCTAAGACTTTGACAAAGAGCTCCTTTTCTGCTTTAAAAACGTTACCATGAAGTAAATGTGTGCTGTTTTTCAGGGTATTGCCTCAGAATGATTCAGCAGTACAGTAAATATGGTTTGATATGATAAGACAAAACATTTTGTAAAGTTTTTGTCACAGAAAATTCTAATCAGTGTTATAAAATCTGTAATAGGAAAATAAAGTTGAATAATCAAATTGTAGATTGTATACGTGTTAAACTGCTTTGGCTGTCTGGGATTGGTGACTCACTCAGGTCACAGTCATATCAGGGAGTAAGTTTCTAGGCCTGACAAGCCCACAAAGAGTTTTTTTTTTCACATAGCTGTCTCTTCTTCTGAAGAAGGAGGAGGAAAAAATTGAAAGAGAGGGCATATGACTAACCCTGTTCTAGTAAGCAGGCAAACTAATTGCTTGATAATAGTTTTTGGTGTGTTTGCTGTGCATTGATGCCTCTGTCTGCTGACACTGGCTGGAGTTTGATTTGAGTTCTGGAACATTGTGTGAATCCAAGAAAGGTAGGATTGGAAGGGACCTCGAGATGTCATCTAGTGCAGCCTCCCTCCACTGAGGCCTACCCCCCCGTACACTGAGGCAGGACAAGTGTACCTGGGCCATCCCTGACAGGTCTAACCAGTTCTTAAAAAACTCCAGTGACAGGGATCCCACAACATCCATTGGAAGTGTAGTCCAGTCTTTAACTATTTGTATAGTAAGAAAGTTTTTCCTAATATCTGACCTATATCTTCCTTGTCACAGAGTAAGCTAGTTACTTTTTCCTCTTCTTTCAGTGGACATGGAGAACAATTGATCACCATCCTCTTTATAACAGTCCTTAATACATTTGAAGTCTGCAATTTATTTTATTTTATTGTTTTTATCCTGTGAACTCTGTTCAGTTTAGCCAATCTTTCCTAAAGCATGGCATCCAAAACTGGACACAGTACCCAGCTGCGGCCAAGTAGAGCAGGCCAGCTAATTCCTGTGTCTTGCATACAATGCTCCTGTTAATACACGACATAGCATTAGCCCTTTTCACAAATTTATCACATTATTTACTCCTATTCAGTTGGTGATCCACTATAACCTGGAGGTCCTTTTTGGCAGTACTACTGCCTAGCTCATTGTTCCCCATTTTGTAGCTGTGCTTTTGATTTTTCCTTCTAAGTGTAGTACATTGCACTTGCCTTTATTGAATTTTATCTTGCTGATTTCAGACAAATTCTCCAATTTGCCAGGATTGTTTTGAATTCTAATCCTGTCCTCCAAAGTGGTTGTGACTCCTCCCAGTGTGTGTCATCTGCAGATTTCATAAGTACACTTTCCACACCATTATCCATGTGTTTTTAATGAAAATATTGACTAGTACCAGACCTAGGATAGACCCCTGTAGGACCCTACTTGGTATGTCCTCCATATTGGACAATGAATCATTGATAACTACTCTTTCAATCAGTTACGTACACACCTTACAGCAATTTCATCTAGATCATATGTCCTTGGTTTATATACATCTCATGTGGGACTGCCAAAAGCCTTACTAAAAATCAAGATATATCATGTCTACAACTTTCCCCCTATCCATTAGGCCAGTAACCTTGGCAAAGAAGGAAATTAAGTTGGTTTAGCATGATTTGTTCTTTTCAAATCCATGTTGGCTATAACGTATCACTTTTATCCTCTAGGTGTTTACACATTGATTGTTCAACAATTTGTTCCAGTGTCTTTTCAGGTATTGAAGTTAGGCTGATGTTCTATAATTTCCTGGATCCTCTTTGTTCCCCTTTTTAAAGATAGGTACTAATTTCTCATCTCCAGTCATAGTAATAGAATTTAGGGCCAGATGGGACCACCAGATGATCTAGTCTGACCTCATGTATATCCCAGGTCACCAATACCTTTCAGCAACTGCACACTAAACCCAGTACCTGCACAATAGACCTAAATCCTCTGGGACCAACTCCATGATTTCTTGAAGGTAATTGCTGTGTGTTCCAAGATTGCTTCAGCTAGTACCTTAAGGACCCTAGGATGTATTTCATCAGGGCTTGCCAACTAGAATACAACTAATGTATCTACGTACTCTTTTTAAGCTTTGTTTTTCCTATTTTGCCTTGAGTTCCTTTTCGTTAATATTAATTGTGTTAGGTATCTGGTCACAATTAACCTTTTTAGTGAAGACTGAAGTAAAATAGACATTTAAAACCTCAACTTTGTTGATGTCCTCCGCTATTAGCATTCCTTCGTCACTATATAATGTCTTTACACTTTGTCTTTCTTTTGCTCTGAATGTATTTAGAGAACCCTTTCTTAATGCCTTTTATGTTCCTTGCTAGGTGTAACCATTTTGTTCCTTAGCTGTTCCAACTTCTTCCCTACATACTTTTGTACTCATCCTTAGCAATTTGTCCAGATTTTGTAGGATTCGTTTTGTGATTTCTCAGGTCATTATGAGCTCGTGATGGGCTCTTTTTGGCTTCTTCCTATTTTTTCTCTCTTTCCTTCACATTGTGCTAGTTTATTCTTGTGGCTCTAATATTATCTCTGAAAATGCCAGCTCTCTTGAACTCCTTTTTCATTTAGATTTTCTTCCCATGGAACCTTACTTATCAGTTATCTGAGTTTTTTTACGTTTGTGAAAGTCTACTTTCTTTGAAGTCCATTGTTCTTCTGCTGCTGCTTTCATTCCTTCCTTGCCTTAGAATCATGAAGTCTATCATTTCATGGTCATTTCGCCTAAGTTCCCTTCAACCCTCAGCTTTGCAACCAATTCCTCCATATTAGTCAGAATTAAGTCTAAGATAAAAGTGCATATGTTTGCAGCAGTAAAAGTACATGTTTGCAGCAACCCCTCGAGGAATGTAGAGTAGTTTTCTCCAAGCAGGAGCAGTCTTCCTAGGAGACTTCCTTGTTTAGATGTACTCTCTTAAAATCAGATGCCGCTGTCCCACCCCCTTGCCTTGAGCTCCTGAGGGAACTCCTTGGGGTCTTATCTTCCCACACCCCATGCCAGTAAAACTAGGAGGTGCAGACATCATGACCACAAGAGACCTATTTTAGGTCCTAAAGGGTCTATACTTGTTGTCACACACATCCTTAGAGTAACCATAACATGGCTCTAAGCTTACTCTAAAAAAAAATCCCCAAAAGGAAATAATCCTATTTTTTAGAAGTATTGCCTATGTTTTATTTCCCTAACAAACTGGAGCGAGTTCAGAGGAGAGCAACAAAAATGATAAAATGTTTACGAAACCTGCTGAGGCTCATCCAACCCTCTGACTACTACCCCACACTTCTCCTTCATGTAGACACTAAGGATACTGCCAGATATGACAGTGGCTGCTAGACTCTGGGAGCAAGTGTTAAGGAGTCAGGGTGCAGGTGGAGTTCTTGTCCATAGTCTTGATTGAGAATCAGAGCTCAGGGAGGAACATATGCATCCTGGATGTGAATGCATGGCTGTGCAAATGGTGTTGATGGGGGGGGGGGCTTTGGCTTCCTTGACCGTAGAATGTTGTTCCAGGAAAGAGGACTGTTGGGAAGAGATGGATCCACCTGACGAAGAAGGGGAAGAGCATCTTTGGACATCAATTCCCCAACCTAAAGGGGGGGGCTTTACAGTAGATTCAAAAGGGACAAGGGACAAAAGCCCACAGGTACGTACATAAAAAAAGGAGATCTTAAGAGGACTAGATTTGGGGAATCGGGGGTAATATAAAATTACAATAGGGTCATAGGAGAAACAAAAGGGAAAACAGCCGGTGAATTTGCTCAACAGCTTAGATGTTTATACACAAATGAAAGGAGTAAGTGGAATGAACTGGAAGTATTAGTACATAAGGTAAATTATGGCAACTGGCATCACTGAGATTTGTTACCAGATTTGCCCGTCATTTTGGGGTATGCTTATTTATTAGGGTTACTTTCCTGGAAAAGGGGGTGTGATTCTATTAGTGTGCTGCTTGTTACTTGTGTGTTCATATGGTTACAAGTCCCCTCCCAATGGAGCTATCCTGCAGGACCTAAGGTTTTCAGATTCAAATAAACCCCCCACAGATACACACAACCATTCCAGATTAACTGAGTGCGTCTGAGCAGACCGGGCTATCAGCACTCTCAGCTGACCCCTTATACGTCCCTGAACTCAGCAGGCTGGGTGACACAGCACTGTCAGCTGTCACCGTCATGTGCCCATTGCACCGCACCAGAATGGAGCACACTTATGAGCAGGCTGGGTCCAAACAGCACTTTCAGCTGTTCCCCTTATGTGCCCCCTGGACTCAATCAGGCTGGGTCAAACAGCACTTTCAGCTGTCACCCTTATGCGCCTCCGGACTCCGTAGGCTAGGCAGAGCAGCACTTTTCAGCTACCCCCTTTATATGCCTCTTTGCAACACAATTGTTCTAGCAGTAACCCCCTTGATAAGCAAACCCCATAGGATTTTGGGCATTCCAGGGATCTTTGGCATAGGTAAAAGAAGCGTTGCTGCAGAGCAAGGTAGGGAAGCCAAGAACACAAAGAAGTAAATGTATTTAGAGAGAGAGAAACTGGCAACCAGCTTGATTACAATAGTTAGTTTATTGCCAGGTATATAAAACTTATGATACTAATAGTGATGCCATACAAGGAGAGAAAAACAATCTAACACAATACAACACAATTACAGTAGGGGTATTGGAGAAGGCTAGCCCAGGTTGGCTTACAAAAGTAGAAAGTTATACCTGGATTAGAGAGAGAGAGAGAGAGAATTGGGAAAGATGTGAGGAAATCTCACCACTCCTTGCAGCTCAGAAGTTCCTAGGAGACAGGCTGTTCAGCTTAGGGTCAGGAACACTTGAGGGAGAGGCAAACCCCACAACAGGATCAGTCAGGAAAGCATTTGGGTCCAGGCATCAGAAGAGGAAAGCAAGAGAGGGTTTGAACTTGGGTAGGGGTTTTTTGTAGAACCAGGTTTGTTTGTGGGTAAACAATGTCTCACTGAAGTACTTCAGGGAGGTTTTCTTTATGCTAGACAATAGGAGGTGATCACTCCCAGCTATGGTCAATGTTCCTTGGGGGAGCTCACAATGCAAGCAGGCAGATTCAGTGTTTTGCATGTCAATACTCGAATGGTCTGATAACTGCGGAGCTGGATGGGTGTAGGTGTGAGTTCATTTACATCAAGAGCAGAGAACTCCCATAATGCAGTGTGTCCCTGCCTTGCCAATCCCAGAATTCAGTGCGATTCCTGCTTTGAAGCTTGGTTCTCCATTCTTCATGCTAATTCTTGTTCCATCTTCGATGTAAATGAGGCTCCAGTTCTCCATTCCATGTGCTAATTGAGATGCCTCTTTTTACATCTTCTATGTAGGTGAGGCATGGGGAGTTGTCTTAATCCTATCACCCTTGTTGGAAGGGTTTTAGGTGTGTCTCCCACAGCCTTTTCATAGCTTTTGTTTCTGGTGCAAGCAGAGGCTGGGGGGATTCAGGTGAGCCAGAGACAGAGTAGGGGTTTTTCACCCTGGTTCCCCAAGAACACAGAGCTGCCAGGTAACAATATGGGAGATAAATCTCATGACAGGACTATTGGTATAGAGGGGTATAGCTTGTGCATGAGACAGGCAGGGGGAAAAAGGTAAGAGGTTCTGCATTATATATCCAGAATAAATACACTTGTTCTGAGGTTCAGAAGGAGGTGAGACACAGAGCAGTTTTCTGAAAGATGCTGGATGAAGATAACAGAGAGAAAAAATGGATAATATCATGGTGGAGGTCCACCACAGACCACCAAATCAGGAGAAGGAAGTGAATGAGGCATTTCTAGAACAAATAACAGAAGTATTCAAAATACAAGACCTGGCACTAATAGGGGACTTAACTATAGAGGTGTCTGTTGGACATGGACTATGGCAAAACACAAATGTCCATTAAGTTCTTGGACTATACTGGGAACAACTTTTTGTTTCAGAAGATGGAGGAAGTAACCAGAAGAATGGTTCTTTTAGACTTGATTCTGACTAATATGTGAACCTTATTTGAATAAGCAGCCCAAAGAACTGAGGGCCTTATGAAGAGACCTTATTTTGTGCCAGAGTTTTTTCTCTTGTATCAGAGAGAGGATCTTGGAACTGGGCTTGGCCAGATGGTGCTGAAAAGGGAGAAGAGTCAAGGATCTGTATTCCCCTTCTTCACTCACAGCAATCAATATTAGAGGACAGCCATAATTTGGCTTTAGGCAGCGGAGAGCCCAAGGAAAAGACCCAGAGGACACCCACTGCAGTAATTTTGGTGCCATAGTGCCTTAGATAAGCATAGCAATTTCAGGCATGTCCAGGTAATGCACCTCCACTCCAAGTGCACAGCTGTCTCTTGGTCCTCGAATCTCTGAGCACAAAAAATAGATCAAATCAATGAGGTGGAGATAGAGATTTATACGTTTACATAAAAGTGATCCTTTTGTTTCCTATATGGCTTGATGATAGCTAGGTTGAAGAATGCTAGTGCATCAGAGTGGGGAAGCTTGTGCTCTTGTTACCATGCTGTACCTGCTTTGTGGATGAAGGATTTCTACTTACAAGGCTGTCAATCCAGTATTAAATTCATTTTTAAAATGGGGAAAATTATTTCACAATGAAACAAACATGGTCTTTGACATAAAGTAGTATTCTTTCATTAAAATATTTAAAAATGTGTAATGATAATATTTAGGTACATCATACAAATCATAATTAATAGAAGTCTCAAAAATAAGATCCATTTTAAAGTAGCTTTACTATTTGGAATCCTTTCTTTGATCTTTGTGTGCATTTTGGATTTAGATATCCTGTTTAGGTATTTTTATACTCTTCCTTCAGGGATCATTATTCTAGTGCATCATGTGCAGGAAATTTCAAGGTCAGCATTACTTGTACATTAGTAATAGTCCCAACAGAAAGATAAATATATATTGACTGAGGCTGGCGCTCCAATTTTTTTCTGTTGCTGAAGGTCAACAGCCCCTCTGAGGTGCTCTCCAACCTTCAAAAGTCTATAGGTTAAATCACTGATGAATTACTGCATTTTTCTAAATGGAGGAAACATGCATTCTAGACACAGGCAGCTCATAGTATTGTGCCTGTTGACTGACACAATTTAGTTTCCCCTCCAGTTGTTGATTGTTAATACAGGTTTGGTTCTTAAACTTTATGGGAATAGTTGTAAAAGTGAACAGTCGGATTTTTTACGCATCAGACCTATAATGTACATCACTCCAACCATTCTTTTTACTGTAAGAAAAATTGTGGCCGTTGCTTGTTATCAGCCAAATTTAAATGCTGTCACTTCTAAGGCCAAATTATTTCACTTATTGACTTGAACTCATTAGTAATAAGTACTGAAATGGTCAGTAAGTCCTGTGAATGTGACTACTCCCATACTGTTGGCAATTACAGGCTAATATGCCTAACTTCAGTACCAGGCAAATTGATTGAAACTATAGTAAAGAACAGAATTATCAGACACCTACATGAACATGGTACTTTGGGGAAGAGTCAACACAGTTTTGGTACAGGGAAATCATGTCTCACCAATCTATTAGAATTCTCTGAGTGGGTCAACAAATATGCGGACATGGGTGATCCAGTGGATGTAATGTACTTGGACTTTCAGAAAACCTTTGACAAGGTCCCTCACCCAAAGGCTTTTAAGCAAGTAAGCAGTCATGGGATGAGTGGGAAGGTCACCAAATGGATCAGTAATTTGTTTAAAAGATATTAAACAAAGGATAGAAAAATGGTTAGTTTTCACAGTGGTGAGAGGTAAAAAGCAGAGTCCCCCACCTCAAAGAATGTGTATTGGCACCAGTACTATTCAACATATTCATAAACGATCTGGAAAAAAGGCAAAACAATGAAGTGCAAAGGTTACAGGTGATAGAAAATTACTCAAGATAGTTAAGTCCAAAGCTGACTGCAAAGAGTTATGAAGGGCTCTCATAAAATAGGGTGGCTTGGCAAGAAAATGGCAGATGAAATTCAATGTTGATAAATGGGAGGTAATGCATATTGGAAATCATATTCCCAGCAATACATATAAAATGATGAGGTCTAAATTAACTGTTACCACTCAAGGAAGAGATTTTGGAGTCATCGTGGATAGTTCTCTGAAAACATCCATTCAATGTGCAGTACCCGTCAAAAAAGCTAACAATGTTTGGAACCATTAGGAAATCGATAGATAACAAGACAGCAGATGTCATAATGCCTCTGTATAAATCCATGGTATGCCCACACTGAATATTGTGTGCAGTTCTCCATCTAAAAAAAAAAATTAGAAATGGAAAAAGTACAGAGAAGGGCAACAAAAATAATTAGGTATATGGAACAGCTTTTATGTGAGAAGAGATTAAAAAGACTGGGGCTTTTCATCTTAGAAAAGAGACGACTAAGGCGGAGTTATGATAGAAGTCAATAAAATCATGAATGGTGTGGTGAAAGTGAATAAGGAAGTATTATTTACTCCTTCACATAACACAAGAAGCAGGGATCACCCAATGAAATTAATATGAGGTATAAAGCAAACTTAATGAAGTATTTCTTCATGCAACTTACAGTTAACTTGTGAAATTTGCTGCTAGTGGATGTGAAGTGAAGGCCAAAAGTATATAACTGGGTTAAAAAAATAATTAGACAAATTCATGGAGGGTAGGTCCCTCAATGGCTATTAGCCAAGATGAACAGTGTGCAGCTCTGTGTTCTGGGTGTCCCTGAGCCTCTGACTTTCAGAAGCTGGGCTTGGATAACGGATGGATGGATCACTCAATAATTGCTGTGTTGTGTTCATTCCCTCTGAAGCATCTGAACTGGCGACTGTCAAAAGGCAGGATACTGGGCTAGATGGATCATTGGTCTGATCCAGGATGTCCATTCTTATGTTCTTATGTTACTCTCAGGAGTAATGTAGCAATATTTGATCTTAATTTTTAAAATAAAGTTTCCTGAATGTATGTGGTCTTGTTGGCAAAACAGTCCCTAAAAAAACACACAAAACAAAAAAAACCACACAAATACACCCAAACTCCCAAGAACCCAGTACCTTTTTCTTCATTAGAAAATATTTTGAAGGTTGTGAGATAATCATTCATATTACATGGAGTACTTAAAAATTAACCCATCAGGATATCATAAAACTAAACGAGATACTTGACTTTGCACATTTCCAGTAGCCTGCTCTAGAGAACATGATCACTGCAGGACAGTATTGATAGCTCTAGTAAGGCAGAGTAAAGAATCTTGTATTGCAGTTACCTACTTTTCTCCTAGGTTTTACCCATCCCTGTATGCCACACCATGAAGGCTTTTATTATTTAAGTTAGTCTTCTTTATAGCTGAAGAAACATTATAAGAGATTGTGTCATAAAAACATTTCTTGTATTGTCGTTTCATAGTTAATTTCTATTTTAGGGACTGATTATTTCTGTTTGGTATCAATATAGAAGCTCTTTAGTTAAACTTCATACTGAAATGAATTTAAAGTCATTCTTTCAAAGAAACATTTTATTTCTAATTAATATGTCAAATATGAAACACATTTATGTATATATTTTTAATTTAATCAGTGACTTTCATGAATATTATGTATTAAATGATTTTTGACAGCTCACAATTTCTACTGTACAGAGATCAGATGGTTTAGGTTTTCCTGCAACAATACGGAATTAATGGCATCGCCTTGAGTAAACATATACCAGGAGTACAGTACCACTGTTTTATTATTTAACTGTTCCATATCCTATTCCACAGTTTGCAGCTTTGAAAATGTAGAAATCACACTCCAGAACTGAAATGAATCTTTGAATTCAGACTGATTTAATTCAAAGTCCTATGATTGAAATATTCTAATATGCTGAACCTGATCCTAATATTGGACATTAAAATAAATGGCCTAATTTTTTAGAAGCACTGAGCATGGCCATTTGTTGCAATTAATTCGTCTAGACTCTATACAAATATTGACAAGTAGATTAAAACTATAGTCAAATTTGACACAGACAAAGATTGGCTACTTTCTTAATCATAATCAGGGTAGCTCCATCAACTTCCTGATTAGTCTAATTGGCAACAATTGAAAACAGTTGGGAACTCAAAGGTAGTAGTATTGTTTTATAATTACGGCAAACACTTTTGGTTTCTATTCTTGGTGCTACCAGTGACCTATTCAATGTAATGTATTATTAATTTGAGAAGACTGTACATCATTTTCCCTAGGAAGACAAATTCCATACTTAAGTTTGGAAGAATTTATTACCTTTTTACTGTATATTTCTGTGTTTGAAATGCTTTCTCATGTATCTTTTAGTCATTGGATGATTCTGATTTAAAGAAACCCTCCAAAACATTGAGTACCTTTAATAATAAGTATAAAGGTCTTAGTTTCTTGGTTTTTTTGTTTTTCTTGTAAAATTACTCTGGAAGATGTATTAGCAAACTTGTCAGTGCTTTCAAATTGATCACTGTGGCGTTGCAGAATCTTTTTATAATTGGCTTGCCACATTACTTAACATTTTGAACAAAATACAGTACAAGACATTTCATTACAAAACAACATTATTCTGATCATAAAAGTGGTCTATTTGTTGGTAAGATCAAATGCATAGCATTGATTCATTGACCTGTGCAGGAAGAATAATCTTTTAATGCAGTAAATGTTTTTATTGTTTCAGTCTATTCTTGGGTTGGGTTATTTCTCCACTGGTGTCATTTCATTCTGAGATGTTATGAATGTGGAAAGTTGCTCTTTTGCTTGTCAGCATCCTTTGTCTTTGTTTTGCTTGATTTAAAAGCTTTTTACTTTGATGCCCAATATCTCATTTGCCACATATTAGCATTCAATCAACTGTGAAATAATTAAAACTGCAGAAGTAATCGAGAGTGTGTTTTGCATTGTGAAGGGTTTGATAGTTCACTTCTGGAACACTAAATCTACCTTTAGTTCTTTTGTATCATCCTAACTACTTGGCTGCTTGTCAAGGGGTTTAAATGTATATGATTTAATTATCTCATGTAGCCTGCTATCCACAGCTGAACATGTTCATAGATATATGTAGCTAACTGTAGGAACTAATCACTGGTGGTACATGAAGATTAAAAAAAAGAAAGTGGGTGTAACCATGTCATATCTTTTAGTAAATAAATTTTAATTTTTAGAACGTTACGACGTTTTAACTTTCCATATTGTTTAGAGGACAAAAGAAAACCAAGTTTCAGGAAGTCCTGTAGCCTAAGTGCAAATGGTGTTCAACTCAGCAATGTGAATTCCAGTGTAGCTGTGATCTGCCATTTTGGATTGAAAAATTCAGTTGAACTGCATCCCCATCAGAGCATAAGTTACAGTGAAAAATTTCCAGGACAACATTTCTTCTTGTTCTTCAGCTGGTTTTTCTTTTGTTCTTCATCAGGCCATTTGTTAGTCTTTATTAGACCTCCCTTTCTGACTACACCTGACCTCTTGGGGCCCAGTCCAGCTCCCACTGAAGTCAATAGGAGCCTGTGCTGCTAACCCAAGGTGTTAAAAATCATGTTTGGTTTAAAAATTATGAGGTTTTAAAAAATACGTCTTGGGGTTTTTTATTTGCCATCTGATATTTGACTCTTCACACTTATTGTTTTCAAGCTTTTCTCTAAATCCATCAGGGTTAGAAGCTTTTTCTTTAAATTAAAACTGAAATCCTCACATAATTACATGACTCCAGGAGCAGGGGATATAATAGAAACACTACATATTGTGAGAATCATGGTTAAATTACAAGAGTTGTCAACACTGAGTCCTCATTGGAAGTTGGATTGGGCCTTTAGCAGTCATATAGTGTGTCATTGTATATGTGTGTGGACAATAGGAGTATATTGAGAGTGTGGAGCAATGGATCCACCAGCATACGCGACTTTTAGTTTGCTATCTATAACATTATGACCCTCCCAATACCTGGTCATTGGAATGCTTGCCTGAACGTTCATCCTGAAATCACAGGCTTTTCAGCCTAAGTGACAGTAACAGTTATTCTAAAATTCCCTAAACATGCCCAACTCCTTTAAAGATTTTAATAACTCAATTAAAGTAAGAAGGAGTCATGTAACTAAAAGCCTTGCTTGCTGACAGATGTTTCAGAAATATCAGAATTGTTCTCTGATCTAATCTTGATTGTCCTCTGATCTAATCTGGTATGGGAAACTCTCTGTCTCTATATTCTATTCTCAGTCAGTTTTCTGTTCTATTTTCTATTTCTGTTTTTACATTTGATATGTTGGTTTGCATTTCAAAGGGATTGGCTTTTTCTGTTAAAGTTTGGTTTAATGCATAGAGAATGTATTATTTTATCATATCATATCTGTACCTTGTCACTTTCATATCCTGGGATCAATACAGCTACAGCAACACAACAAACAACTTGTAAGGGATGGTCAGTCTCCACTTTGCCCGATTAGACCTGGTCTGTACTAGAAAGTTAGGTTGGTATAACTGCATCCCTCATGAGTGAGAAAAACCTACATGGCTGAACAATGCAGTTAAACCAATCTAACCCTTGGTGTAGACAGAACTAGGTAGATGGAAGAATTCTCCTGTCAACCAGCTGCTGCATCTCAGGGAGGTGGATTACCAATGCTGATGGGATTCCCTCCTGTTGGTATAGGTAGTGTTTTCACTTAATTACAAGACTAGTGGAGCAACATTTTTCTTTTGGCCACAACAGCAGTTATGTGTTAAGTGGGTAGACTCCTTGAACAATGTCAGCCTGATCTTTTAATTGAATTCCCATTCATTTCAGTGTTTGAGTTCTTTGTGAGTGGAAGATTTTCGGGATCGGGCCCTTATGATTATCTAATAGATCTATTTAGATGTTCTATATTGGATCTTAAAGTAGTAATCAGCATTGATTCTGTGCATTTTGTTACTGTTCTACAAGTAAAGAATGGAGATGAAAGAGAAGGGAAGTAAAGACGATTTACTTCTTTATTTATCTAAATGTTTTAACAAAGAACTTCATAAAAATTCCTTAATCAATCAAAGTTGTCACTTTTATACAGTAGCTTGGGCAGTGGAAAACAATGTGGCAGAGCTTTCTCTGTCTTATTAGTAGCAAGTATAGATTATTATATAGTTCAAAACATTTTAATTTTTAAACTCCTTTTTTTATTCTTCACTTGCTGAAAAATTATTCTTGAAAAATAAAGAAACTGCCCTGTGGTCAAAGATAGTCTTAACTACCTGTCAATCAAAAGGAGAAGTTTGTTGAGACATTTAATTACAAGATAATGTAGTCATCAAAATGTCGTTGTGGTAACTGACAGCTCATTTTGGACTGAAAGCGTACAACTACCTCCCCTGAGGTCAGAGATGTTCCGAGGTTAACTTAGTAATGACAAGTCCTTTATTATCACATTATGACATTGAAAAAAATTGAAATTATACTAATAAATTAATAACAGTAATAAAATGACAGTCATAATTGCATAATATACATGTTGTCAACTGCATTTTTGTTACATGGTTGGAATTTTTATTTTATCTGCATATCTTACACTATATTAAATTATCCCAATATAGCACTGACATGCAAGGGCTTCTGAAATTTCTGAAGGTTTGGACAGTTGCAGGGGCTGCTGTACATACAGAAAGCGGACTTGAAAATGCAAAGGTTTTTTTCATTTATTATATAGGCTTAGTAAATAAATAAAGCAACTGAAGTCTGAATTCCAGAATATTCCAATTGCTTTCCTTCAAGAATCACTCTTAGCAAGATCTACAAAGGAAGTCTAAGAGCTGTAATAAGGTAAAATAACTGATGAAAGTGGTTTGTGATTTGGCCATGAACCTCGGATATAATTCTTAGAGAGACTACTTTCTTCCCAGTGGAGACTGGAAACCTACATTGGCGTGACATAGGGATGTTGTTAAGTAAGTTCATATTATAGGTCAATATAGTAGAACCATTATGTTTTGCCTTTCGTATATTCAGAGATGGAATTTAAGTGGAATCTGTGTTGACTCAAGGTTTCATTTTATTCAAATTTAGGCCAATGCAAAAATCCTATTGATTTTAATGGTGCCTCACTGTGGGCCAGAAAGATAGTAGTTCCATTTTTTCTAGCAGCGGCAAGACATTGCCATAGAAGATGAAAATCCTACCGTGCACACACAGCTTTACCCAGGACAACTTTGTTTTTGATCACAAAACTTAAAATTCTTTATTATAAGGAAATAAAAGAAAAAAACAGAATGGTTGGGGGGGGGAAGGTTAATAATAGTTAATAATTACTATTAAAAACTCATAACTGCCCATTAAATTTTGCATTGTAGAAATTATTTTAAGATTACATCTGTGACAGGAGGAAGACCTGCAGACTCTAACATTCTACATTGCCTCCCACCCTCCCGTTTAACATGGTGGGACTGGCAGTAGGATAGGCAACACAGAAAGAAGGGAGGGAATGAGACTGCCTGCCTGAGAATCTAGAGCTGAGCCCCTCCTTGTCCATTGGCCTGCCTCTGGGAGTTAGGAATTGATTGGCCCCATGTTGCATTCCCCTCCCCTGTTAGCCTTTTGTCCCTTTTATCTGTGCCTCCCTCCCTGTAGTCAT
Organism: Mesoclemmys tuberculata; assembly: GCA_007922155.1. Classification (NCBI taxonomy): domain Eukaryota; kingdom Metazoa; phylum Chordata; order Testudines; family Chelidae; genus Mesoclemmys; species Mesoclemmys tuberculata. The sequence goes on from ML675622.1 coordinate 26,212,989, forward strand.
AATATAGGAGCTATGTTTTTAAGATTCTGTGGGTGAGACCTGTTTTAAGATGAGGAAGGAATTTTTCCTGTTGGGCCAAACTGGCAGAATCCTGGTAGATTTTTTCCTTCTTTGCACCATCAGAGTTAGGAGTAGGACTTGGAACTTCAGTATTAAGAATTCATAGGAGTGTTTAGTTTGTCACAACTTGTGGGCCTATATTTAGTCAGATAAAGCTAAAAGGGCTGGCTCTGACAGAAGAGATCTGGAATTTTGCTCTGGGAGATGGGGGAAACCTGAAGTCTTTGCAGATCAAGGTTCCCCTTTGGTACCCTTTACCCCCATTGGGAGGGAGAGGGCAGGAGGACTCAGCAGTGAGGTAGGCCTCAACACAGGGTAGGCCAAGTTATTGGTTACATGGTGTGAACCCTATACTGCACCCTGGACTCAGTTAAATACCTGGCACATGAGAGGAGACGGTGGCATAGGTGCATGGCACCTATTCCAAATTTTAATAAAATTGAGGCCTGTTGCTTAAATGTATCCCTTTGTCTTCATCTTTATGTCTGATCAATGCAGTTCTGGGCTCTGGTAAAATTTAAACTGACAAAAAAATTGGTTATGGGGGAGTGTTGCTTGACGAAGATTGTGATCTTTTTTTCTCATGAATTTAGTGGAAATTTTTTCTTTGAAAAAAGAGCATTCTAGCCAGCCATCAATCATACAGAAATTACTCTTAAGACATACTAAACGATTAGTGTGGCTGTAGGAAAGAGGGACCGTATTTTCTACCACATTTGTTGAGACGGAGACATGGATAAATTTGTGTATTCATAGATTGCATACTGGTTTTCATCTTTTTTGTTGTGTGTTGCTCCTTTTGTTCTGTGAATAGTCACTGGCTTTTTAATTTTTCATTGTCCATCTTTCTCTTTGTTGTTAGTGTAGATAAATAATTTCATTTATTAATTTATCTACCTTTCCCCTTTTCTATTCCCTTTAACACTACACATCCATTCTAGGGTAAGAGGCCTAAATTTGTTCTACCTTCTAAATGGTATTTTGTTTCAACCAGTATATAAGGACAACAAGGGAAAGTTCCACTCTGCTCTGAAATCTGGTAGGAGCTTGGAGGTGCACTAAGACTGCTGTATCAGGCTCTTACTGGCAAACATGAAATACAATATTTGCCTTTTCACTAAGGACTGTACTGTGGAACCCTTACACATATTTGTGAGCCCTTAGTCATGTGAGGGATCCTACTGAAGTTAATTGGAGTACCAGCACAAAGAAGCGCTCACTAACATAAATGTTGCTCAAAATAACCCTAGATTTGAAATTGTGATGATTATTGAACCCCTACATCCCTGAAAAGGAGTTTTTAATACACTTACATAAATTTATATTAAATTATGTAAAAAAATGTTAGTTTGTTGAGTCAAGCGCTCAAAAGTTAGGAAATGCCTTAATTAAGGTTACAGGGTTGCCACTAGGCCAACTCCCTTGCTAAAGCTCAAGCTCCTGTCAAAAGCAAAGAGGTGCTAAAGCCTCTCAATGAAATGGTTATCAGAATTTTAACCTAGACAAAATAATGTATTTTCCTCTAATCTCATTCTCAGAATAGCTGAACTGTGTCAATGAAACTTGCCAAAAACCAAACAACTGAAACTGAGTCAGGTAGATGGCATGGAAAAAATTTCAACCAGAGCAATTAAAGTTTGTCAAAGTTATAAGCTGCTTGTCTGTTAGTCAATAAACTAAAGTAGTTGTGGAAATAGTAAATGGTCAATGTGAAAGTTAATTCTGCCTCAAGCTAGAATTTTAGTTTTCTCCTTCCTCCCATGTATGCTGAGCAAACTTCCTTTCTGCTGGCATCTGCCCTCTATCCCTCTTCATTTGAGTTATATTGTGTGTTATCCCTTGAGTGTGCTTAAGAAAGATCACCATCTGTGTGCTGGGGAAGAAGAGGTTTACCCCTTGGTGCCAAGAGTTAGATTTCCTAACACTAAGCACAAATGCAAAATGGCAGTACCTGGGGATTAATGAATTGTAGAAGTCCTTAATTTATTTGGAAGCAGTTTGTAAATGGTGTGTAATATTCAACAAATTTTCCCCTTGGTGTTTTTATTCAGGAAAAGAATGCTTGCCTTTTCTCTGAGAGGGAATATATGGTATATGACAACTGGCTGGCAGAAGTCAGTTGTTGATGAGATGAGAAGATTTGGGCTTATAGGGTTTTGGTTTTTTTTCACAAAAAGGAAGATTTTTCAGTTGGAAATGAGTTCACTGGCTTTCATAAGAAGTAAGGATTTTTTAAAGCAAAATGCACCAAGTAAGGAACCCCACTGCCCTGACTATGAAATGTGAAGAATACTGTATAGTTTTGAGTTCTATGGATTGTATTAGATTCTTTTGGTTTTTTTGAATTTATGCTTTCTGTTATAGCTGAATGAAGAGTGCAAACCCCTCCCCCCAAAATGGCACACATTCAACAGTGAACATTCAGATTGTCAGTATTTACAAGAAAAAATTCACATTGAAGGGCATTTTTTAACTTGAATATTTAGCTAAAGCATATTTTAAATGACATAACTCATAAATCTTGCAGTTTATAGGTATTGGTTAGTTACATCTGTCACATAGTATTGTTTTTGTTACCTGGTTGGATGAGTTATGGAGTTAATTGGTGCAATGCAAATTATAATTAAAATACAATTAATTAACTCCTGCTCTTTTCATTGGTTGAAATATTTGCATAAGCTCCATATATTAAATAAATTAGATAGCTATTTTACAGCATGATTTGCAAATTGCATTTTTGATTTTAATATTCTTATCTTGTATGGTTTTCATTCCAATAATTATCCAGTGAAGATGGATTTTCAAATAATGAATACAACTGAGAATTTTTCTGTATGATCATGGATAATTTGTGAGCATAAAAAGGTGAAATTTGTCATTAACGTTGTTGCAAATTAATTCTCTCAGCTCTGCATTTTATTTGTAACACAATTTCCACTTTCTGCAAAGGTCACACTTAAAAGCTCCTTCCATTTTGAAAGATTCTGTGAGTTTGAGAAGGGATTCTTTATACTTAAAAGGGAAGGTATCACTGGAATTGCCAAGACCTCTTTAAAATAATTAACTCTTTAAGCATTACTACTTCATAAAGATGAGGGAACAAATTCTGCACTATGTTATGTGCACACAAATCCCACTGTTGTCAGTGGGAAATCTGTGTACATAATTTATGGCAGAATCTGTCTGAAAATTACTATTTTATTGCAAGCGTTCATTCAAGGCATGTCTCAGAATTTATTAGTCAGAGGTTAGCCTACTACTTCCAGTCACGAATATCTTGGACTTTCAGAGAGAGAAAAATATTTAGATGCATTTGTTTATAAGTGGGTTTGAAATTGTCCTGCTACGTTCTATTTTCATATATAGAGGTAGGGTCCCTTTCCCCTTGATGTTTGGTCTGCAGAATGCCACTAAGGAGGTTCTCTGCAGAAATGGAAGATTGACAAAACACATGACTAGCCAAAAAAAAAAAAACGCACCCTGAAAAAATAGGACCCTGATGATTAAATCAGAAGCCATTGGCACATCCAAATTTCCAGTTAGGATGGCAACACTACTTAGCTTTCTTCGTCCATAGATCTCAGATTGCTTTATAAGGGTGGATCAGTATTTGCAGGACAGAAGTCTTAAGTGATTTGCCAGGGATCACTCAGTATGTGTACACTGCAAAGAAAAACCCAAGGCACTAAGACTCAGAGCCTGGATCAGTTGACTTGGGCTGATGGGCTGAAAACAACGGTGTAGACATTCCCACTGGGACTGGAACCCAGGCTTCAAGACCCTCCAGCTTGCCAGGTTTCAGGATCTGGGTTCCAGTCCAAGCCAAACATCTACACTGGTGTCTTTAGCTCCATAAGTCCAAGCCCTGCAAGACCAAATCAGTTGACATGGGCTTTGAGAATCAGCACTGTGGTTTTTTCTTTTCAGTATAGAAATACTCAGTGAGCCAGTACAGAAATACTCAGTGCTAGATAGAGACTCCTTCAGGATAGCACAATGGCTTGATAAACTGCCTGTGTGGCCCAGCAATAACAGCAATATAAGCTTTCACACAGAACCTGTCAACTGAAAGAAACCTAAAAAGCTTTGCAAACTTTACATAGAGAGGAATTATTCTTCCTACAATGAAAATTCACTTACCTTTTTGGAGAAAAGGTAGCGGTCAGCTGACCACGTGTGAAAAATGCCATGCAGTTTTGAACATATATGCAGAGAGCCATGACTAGTGATTTTAAGGACTCCTCCAAAAGACCTGCACACAGTAAATAGCATAGAACTCTATTTACTTACGGCGAAAGGGCTAAGTCAAACCTGCTAACCTGCTGTTCTTTGGAGTCTCTGTATTTCAAACCTGCATCTTAGATTGTAAAACACATGAACCTATTTCTTATGCTTAAAAGATGAAGGGAAAAAAAACTGTCTTTCACAGCGTTTAACTTTTTCAGTCAATCGTTGTTGTAGGACTGGAATCCAGTACCATTACTAATAGGGTGTGATTACTAACGTTGGTATGTATTATGGCCAAAAGGTATTTATTTTAACTGTAATAGACAGTTCCTTAGTTCTCCACCCAAGATTTTAATATTTTGTGGCACTGAAGGCATTCTTGAGGGTCACAAATTAGCTCTCAATTTCTGGAATGTACTGATGGACCCTGCTAAGACTTACTTGTGCTTCTGGTGGCCTGAGGCAATAAACATGAACATATTTGGTAAAATGGAAAAGGATGCTTTGTTTTATCTGCTCTAGTCTATATTTGTCTAAGACACACATTGGTATTTACACTTGCGTACCTCAGTTATGAGGCATTATAGAAACACCTTGATAGATATCATGCCCCAATAAAAAGAGTCTCTTGAACAGGAGAACGTTTATTAGAAACACATTGTCAAAAGGGAAAGGATCCCTACCTTTTAGGAAAAACTTTAAGACCCTGCCCCCAACCCAAATATGCCAGTAATTTTTATAGGGAGGGATCCCATTTAAAAAGTCATGCAGGTCTGTAAATCTAACAGTCATAACATAATTGTACTTAACACAGCACTGTCAGCTAGGTAACCTGCTTCTCCACATTGCAGAAAAGGATCTTGACCCGTAAATCAAAGATTTTTAAAGCGCCTATCAAAACATCTGTGAACTTACTTTTTTTAATTTGTACTATAAATAAATTACATAACATTACATACCTGACTAAGCTAAAGAAGATACAAACATCTTATGTCATGCTCTGATTATTGGTTGGTTTAGAATTGGCAGATTTCCCTGTCATTGAACATGGATTGTTTAACCCCAGGATCCATAGCAAAAGAATTCGTACTGATCTTATTGTGATGATAGGATTGTGACACACTGGTTATGTGTGTTTGTGTGTATTTGTGGGTTTTTTCTCCCCTTTCGTGGCTGATCCACGGACAGCAGAAGGAACCTGTTCTGACTAGAGCAAAAACATGATGTATGAGGCTTGATGCAGAAATTACTGTGTAAGGTTCTCTGGCCTGTGGTGTTCAGGAGGTCAGACTAGACAGTGATGGTCCCGTCTGACCATAACATCTATGGATATAGGTGTTAAGTACTTGCCACATCACAGCCCATTCAGGAGAAGGTCATATTGCATTACATGTTAACAGGAGCTGGAGTTTCCATTTAGATGTAAGGGAAGCCCTCAAGCACGTTGCAGTAGCTTAGCTTGGAGTTGACAAGGGCATGTGTCATGGTTTCAGAGTTGAGATAGCAAAAGATGTTACAGGGCCATTCTTACTATCTGAAAATCCAGGAGGAGGGTAGGATCTAGTATGATCCTGAGATTTCTAGCCATTTTGGTGAAAAGTAAATACACACCTGAAAAAGACACTGCAGATTCTGGGCCTGGCTTTCCACTGCATTGCAGTACTTGTAGTGATTTACACCTGTGAAAAATGGATTTAAAATGGTACCATTCTAACTTACTAGTTTTTTAATACACACTTTTACCAGGTATGAACAACTACATAAGAGCAAGGCAGTGAATAATAAAGCTTCTGCTTCTAAATTCTTCCTGCTGCCAACCAGCATCACTTCCACATTATCTAGGATGAGTCATAACCAGTATTTTCATCCAGATCCCTATCTCAGTGGGTCATTCAGTAACCAGACACCTGCATACAGGATATCATCTTATTCATGTTTAAAGTATAATTAGATTATTTTTTAAAAAGTGAAAGAAGCTCATATTTTGCTGGTTTTACTTAGATCCATTGGTGCAATTCTTACATTTCGAAAGAAAGCTAGTTAGCAGTTAAAAGTGACATTGCAGGAAAGATTTAAGATAACTACAGTACTGAGAATATGTTTTGTAAGAGAGTGTGTCAAAGGCAGATAAACAGAAAACTTCACCCAAATTGCCGGAAGAATACTTTTGTAAGACTCTGAAGAAATCGAAGGTCAGATCCAGACTACTGGCACTTGGTGATAATCTTTTTGTTCCCAGAAATTAACATTTTCCTGTGTTTTATAGGTTCTTATGGCTACGCAAGACATGTAACTTGATTTTAATTTTGAAACTTAGCTCTAGAAAAATAGCATTTATGATGTTTGTATCAAACTACAACAAGCAAAATTCCCTATCCCAAAATATTTATTTTTAATAACTTAATGTTTAAAATATAATTAGTTCTTTTTTAAGTGAAAGAAGATAATATTTCGCTGGTTTTACTTAGACCCATTGTTTCAATTCTTAACTTAAATAAGTTAAATTGACAACTTGATTGTGTATCTTCTGTATATCCAAGATTCCCACTAAGGAATCCAAAATAGGGCTATTAAGGCTTTAATTCTCCACCACTGAAATCAATGGGTGTTTTGCCAGTGATCCTGCTCCCAATGAATTTCGAGTCCTAGAGACCCTATGAGAACAATATCACAAATTTGAATCTTCTTTTTCCATGTTGAAATCCCTCTTTAAAACAGATTTCTACTGCAACATCCATAATGCCATGTCTACACTTAATTAATTTAATCAAACAAAAACCAGCATCACACCTAATGCTTGAGACCCTGAAGATTTGAACCCAGCAAACATATTTGGTATGTTAATGGATATTATGTTTGGACTGTCCTATCTGGGTGAGGTTCTCCTCTGCTTTGCACTTTACAGCTGTACATAGTGAGCATAAAGCAGATGTAAAACACTACCTCTCCAATTTGATAACATTGTACACCCACTTTGCGTTCATTTTGTCCAAGTGCAAATGACTATGCAAGGAGAATAAGTGGAGAATCAGGATCTGTGGATCAGTCTCTAGTCTATTAAAGTATTTGGCACTATGTTGGCCATGTGAAGGGGATGAAAAAGCTGGCTTAATTGATTACTTGGTGAAATAGTGTAGTAGGGATATTATTATTTGTGATGCCATCATTTCATAGTTGCAAAAATGTTAATCTTTGAGCACAATAGCACTTAATCTCCCTGCTGCTGATTCTATGTTTGTGTTGGTTTTTGTTTTTTTTTTTAAACTTCAAATGTGCTTCCATTCCTTGGTTGCACTGATGCTGTTACTGACCTTGCTTTTGATACACTGAAGTCTTAGAGGAGGTGGACTTTTCCCTAAAATGGCTGAAATAAACAAGCCTAAGACGTTGTAAGTACATTTACTTTTTGGCATAAGTTGTTTCAAGCCTTCTTTTTAGGGAAATCATAAATCCCTCCTTTGCCAATTCTCACTCATCTTTACATCACCCTTTCTGCATCTCATTTATTTCTTCCTTGCCACTTACTTTTCTTTTCCTCCTCTGAATCTTTCAGCCTTCTCAAATTCACTCTCCTTTCCGCTTCTCTCCTCACTTTCTTCAGTCTTGGTACCCCTTTATCTAATGATGAGCCTGAGCTGCAAAGTTCAGATGTAGTGTGAGAACTGTAGTCCTTGGAACAAGCTGCGTGAAGCTAAAACACCATTGTTCTGGAGCCTACCAATACTGGACAGACTTTAGCCTCTACAAAGGGACCCTGATAGGGAGTTTATTTGTGAAACATTCAGATAAGCCAGAGAAAATGAAAACTGAATATTTGTCGAGTTATCAAATACAGAACTTAAAACTCCATTGTCTAATGAGCACATTATTTTTTGGAAGTCTTTTGCTATAGTTTCCTAAATCTTCTATTGATTATTGTAAAGAAAAAATTCTCACATAAACCTTTACTTTTTCTGTTTTCCTCAGATAAACAAAGTAACCTGAGTGTAGTTACTTTACCTCAGAGGGGAATAAAAAAAAAAAGAAATAGAAATAAAAGAAGAATATAGAATAGTCCTTGTTTTTCAAGGTCCTAGACTCCTTCTGGATTTCAGTCTCCTCTTCAGTTTCTAATTCTAATGCTGTCAATAGTCAGTTTCCATGGGAGTTAAAAGATAGGTAGATTATGCTTATGCTTAGTAATTTATCTTTAATTTCTGAACTGCAATTAGATGTAAACTTTTTTCTTGTACTTACTTCCCTTTAAGCTTTTTAGGATAGCAATTAGGAAGGGTTGGGTGAATAGGTTACCATTTTATCCATCTCTATTACTCTGACTGATGGAGCTATTAAATAAAGGCAAACTGTAATTCTTTATTACTTGCCAGGCTCATTTCTGCTCTTTGCCCTGGAAAAGAGCTGCATAAAAGATCAGAGTGTTATTGAAAACTGAGCAAATATTCAATAACTTGTTTGGTCACTCAAGTAAAACAAAAATTCCTTAGAAAGGTAGCATGCACGTGTGAGAGGGATTCTGGGAGTCTGTTCATTTGGGTGGAAGGTGTGATGAGGAAGGAGGCAGTAATTTTTGATATAGTATACTTCAAATAAAATGCCACTAGTAAAGAATAGCAGAGAACATTTTGTATGTGATAAATACACTTATAATTAGCAAGATCATTAGCATGGACACCATGTACTTCAGTATTCACAAAGAAGTCTTTAAGCTAAGCAGTTAGCTTCACTATGAAGGAGAGAAACAAAATGAATTATATACAGCTGAATAAGCTTTTCAGAATCTCCAAGGAGGTGACTTGTCTGTTGATGGCCAGTGGGGGTCGAAGAGTGAAATAATTACTTAACAGCATGTAAACAATGTGAGATGTGAAGTGTGCTTTTTTTCTTTTCCTTTTTTTTTTTTTCATTGAGAGAGTTTCTTGTTGCGATGGCTCCACTGGGACAAGCAGCAGAGAAATTTGATTAAATGGATGCCTGGGGTCATGACCCTGTCTAAACATGCTGCAGCTCTCAGCATTAATCAAAGAATGTTCAAAAAAAAAATTCTGACCTTGCTGCATAGAAGTATTGGTGAGCTTTGAATTCAGTTGTAGATGGGCAGGGGGGCTGTGTGTATCTGTGAGCAGCCTGTTTACAAAGAACTGAAGAAGAGGCAGGTTTCAAGGACAATAGCAACACATCGTGCTGTTTTAGATCATGTTATGGGACTTTCATGTGATGATAGACTATCAACAGCCAGTTAAATCTGGAGATCCCATTAGAATTCACTTGGGAATGCAGTTATTTATTATAAACTACTGCTGCTTGAACTGAGTGTATGGAAAATATTTATGGCTTAGTCATTCATAGGTTCAGGAATACCCTTGACTTAGAGGGCCTGAAAGCATGCCAGAATTGTTTCTTTTTTGGGAGTAGTCAGAATTAGAATAAGATACCCTGGAAGCACTTTTTTTGCATTTAAATATATGGGTGAGATGGATTTTACTGAGAAAATAATACAGACAGTAGTGTAATCTAGTGGTGAGAATAGAGAATGGAAAATGGGATGTCTTGATAGTGACCCACATTTTTGGAAGTACACTGTTTTGGTTGTGACTGTCACACTCTTTAGGCTTGATTTTTCAGAAGTGCTCAGCTCCCACAATTCCCATTGGAGACAAAGGGA
>ML675622.1:26222947-26310957 GCA_007922155.1 Mesoclemmys tuberculata
TGCCCCTTGTGGGTGTGTTTTACTTCCACTGTGACTTCCTACCTGTCTCTTTACTGCCACGTTTCAAGATATCACACAAGGCCGTTTTGTAGCAAAAATTCACATATTGTAAAATCTTAGGAAATTGTATAGATATCATGTGCACTTGATGAGAATAGGATTCAACTCACATTAAGCTCAGTATTAGGGAAATGTGGTATGTGGAACTAAAGGAATGACACGCTCTGTACTGTAGGTAGCAAATTAGACTTACTGCCATTAGTATGATTGTACCATAAGGGAAATTTTGAACCAGTCAGTATGTTTACACTGCTGGGCCACTAACCAAACAAGAATGAATGTTTCATATTGAAGAAATGTAAATCACTAACCTATGAAAAAGTTTAAACAACTGGATATTTTTACATATCTGATCTTTATAGACAGAAAATGTTCTGTAGTTTGGAAAAACTTGAAGATGGGTAGAGTTTTTACACTGCAGTGTTGCAGTATAGAACAATATCTTATAAACAGGACTTTAAACAATAAAATACCAGTGTTGTTCTTGAACTTGTAAATCTATTTTCAAAGCGTACCAGCTCACCATGGGGTTTACACATTCAAAGCGTACACAATTTTTGCTGTCACATTCTCTTGGATGAAAGGGTTGGCAATCTGGTGTTTAGAGAGTGACAGTATCAGATCTATATTGTGCATTAGTGCATAATGTTAATACAGAAGACTCAGCAAACAAACCAAATACTGAATTTCTTTACTGAAAAATATTTGGTATGAGAAATAAACACAAGGACAAGAACTTTATATAATGTTCCAAGCAAGTCCCTCTTGTCATAACATTGAGCTTCAGAGTATTAAATACTCTAAATTGTAGTGTAAATCCCTGAAGGAAAAACAGAAGCCAATCTGTCTGTAGTCTAATTGTCACTGACTTGTGCATGCCCTCCAAGTTGACATTGCTAACACAGAGAAGATTTTTACCATTATTTTTGGATTATTTCTCTTGCCCATTTTCTTTCAGCTTCTAAATTCCCTGAGATTTTCTCACTGAAGAACAAAATAAATTATGACTTAATTGTAGGCCTTCTGGAAGGCATCAAGATTCCTTAATCAGTGCATCTCCAAAAGATCAGCAGTCTAGTGATTTTTTGGGGGGTGTTACATTTTCTCCCCTCTTAATTTTTATTGCTTATGAGAAGTTCCATACTGATAGCACTGGAGACTCAAAGCATGGGCAGCAGAAGGGCAAGATTCCCCTATGCCACCCCACTCATGTGCCCCATGGCTGCTCTGGAGGGACCATCTCTACAAGTGTGAAGGATAGGGCAAGTTTGTGCTGTTTAGGCCCAGTCCATTGTAAGGAGTGGTGTGCAGGGATCACCAGGAGGCATTAATCCTTAGAGAGGTAGAATGCCACTCACAGGTGCTACAGTGCCCCTTGTGGGTGTGTTTTATTTCCACTGTGACTTCCTACCTGTCTCTTTACTGCCACGTTTCAAGATATCACACTTGGCAAGGGAGGAGGGAAGCAGCAGTTCTTATGCTCCCAAGAGCGTAATAGCTGGAATTCTGCTTGACCTTTAGACACACGAGGGGGATGGGAGGAGTGAGATTACTTATGCCTCCCTTCGCCTCCCGCCCCCATACCCTTTGCAAAATCTGATCCTTCATATTTGCTGAAACTTGACACTAATCACTAATACTAATACTAGGGTAATGATTAATGCCATGTGTGAATGAAGTCATTGGGATGGAGATATTTTCTACAAGGAACTAGATTGAAACCCCAACACATTTCACAAAAGCCACCAAATAACCATTATATGGTAACACCTTTTGGGCACTACTGGCCTGTGCCAGATTTGAATAGGAGATCTTACAGGTGAAACTTTTAAGGTGCGATTTTCAAAAGCACTCATTTTGGCCAAACAGTGTTCCCATTGAAGTCAATGGGCAGTTCAGCTTTGACTTCAGTGGAAACAAGGTTAGGCCAGCACAGAGTGCTTTTCAGAATCTCACCCTAAAAATTTAACCTGTAAGGTATCCAGTTGAAATTTGCCACACACCAAAGCCTTCTGTTGCTGTAGGCTGCACCTGTGCAAAGGAATTATTCTGTAGCTATGCCAATATAGTCCGTGCAATGTAGACAAGCGCTAACTTCATTTAGGGAGATGGTGTTAATACAGCAACAGAAAAGCCTTTTCTATTGGTGTTGTCTGCGTCTATGCTATAAGGCTATGCTGGCATAGCTTTGCTGTCATAACTGTAGTGTAGCCATTCCCACTTGGGAGTTGGATTGGGAATGGTGGCTGTAGGTCAACAACCCAGTACTCTTCCTTGGTAACTTCCATCTTGTGTTCCAGAATCAAAAGAGGTTTCTGGATCTTAATGGTTGTGAAGAAAACCTGCCTGAGTATACAAAAGACTTGAACACTAATTCTAAAAAAGGTGTAAGCTGCCCCATTCATCTTAACGGTGTGTTGACAATGAAACCTAATAATGAACATTAAATTGTTAACTTTATTAGCTATTTCACTGTTGATGTATTCAAGAAAAGACACTTTGTTCCACTCCGATACCTGAAACAAAATGATTGTATAATGAAACAATACTTTCAAAAATTAGAATTCCTTAGTATCAGATTAGCAAAAAATACTAGGGTAAAATTATGTCATTGAACGTAGTTAAACAGATCTTGAAAAGCTAAACCTCTTTGGGTGATTTACTTACTTCCAAATGGTTTAATTATTGAATTAGAAGTATTAAAGACTATCCATAAAAATTCCTAAATATGGCAGGGATTCAGCAGCATCAGGTGTCAATTTAATCGTTGCATGCCAGAGTTGCTCTTGAATATACTCTTGGCTCAACAACGATGGATCCTAAAATATACAGAGAGCATCAACAGCCCCAAATATCTGGACTTTAGTTTTACACTCAGATAGAACTACTGCATGTCTATACAGTGAGAAATATTTGTTGATTTAGAAATGCTCTGGGTGATAGGTTAGCGAGGTTACCATTATTGCTCATTGATTTAATGTCAATACCTTTCTGCTTGTGAACAAAAAATGTAGCATGAATTAATTTGATTACAACCTGACAGTGATTTTATTGGGGCAACTGTAGTAATGCAGTAGTGTTAGGCAATATCAGTCAATTATGTTGGTTGGTAAATAATCTTAGAATTCAACTATGTATTTTCTAAATACCAGGCATTGGAGTTAATCCATCAGTCTTTTCATATGGCAAAATTTTCTAACAAGTTATGAGCAGGTGAGGACTGCAGAACTGAACTAAATATAAGTGATTATTAGATTTGGTCTTGCATCTCTCTTGCCTAGGATTAGTTATATTACAAAGTTAATGTAACTTTTTTACTATTGTTATTCAGCGATTTAGGAAAATCAAACACTTATTCACACAATATAGTGGTATATATCATTTTTAAATTGATTTGGCACATTGAAATACATATAAATTTGAGAGCATGGATATGATTTAAGGAGATATGGTAGCCATGAGAGAGTCTTTCTGGGGAGAGAGGATGAGGACAAGTATTTGTCCCGCTTTTCACACCAATGTGAATAGAATTCTGAATATAGAGGTTTCACTATTATGGAGTCACAGTGATTAGGAAACTAAACAGATTTGGGATGCAATAAGAACTGTAAAACCAAAAACAAGTGTTGAAGGATTGGCTCAAAACAAGGCGATTTCAATGTAGTTACCAAAACAATGCAATATTATCTATCCATACAAAAAGAAAGATGTGATTTAATTCGGCTGCAACTTTATTCATTTAAAACATTTGGGAGTGTTTGACAACAAATCATATAGTGCAGGAAGAAGGCAGCTACCTGCTGATCCAGATTGGTCAGATCCTTCATTGGCTCTCTTAAAGGGGACCAGGAAAAGGAGGGGGAGTGCTCCCCTCTGGAGCAACATAGGAGCCCCAAATACCCCTTACTCAGCTTCCATAAGGAGTCCTTTCCTTTAAGTCCTTTTCCAATGCAATTTATCCGATAACTGTATCCCTTCCATACCGAGTACCAGCACTGGACATCTGCCACAAGTATTGCATATAAGTTATGACATAACCTAATCCTTCTACTCTGCACCGTGGGGTCCCCAGGCCAGCTGTGTGGATGGCATCAAAACCCACTGTGCCTTGGCCAGTTGGGTGGTGAGGGTAAAAATCCTTCCCAGGGCCCCAAGGAATAGGGGCAACTAGCATAATGCTCACTATGAGTCAGAAGGGAGCCCAGTCCTATTTCAAGTACATGGGTGGCTGCTTCCATTCTGATCCTGGTAAAGAGGGCATCTCCATAGCTGCATGGGATATAAATAACCCTCCCACTCTTCCAGTCAGCAGAACAGGCAATGCAGTGACTTTCACTTATTCCCAACTACATCTTGCCCTTCCTGTCCATTACTGTAAGCTTTCCCTCTTCTCCCCTCTGTTTCCTGGGAACCCTTAAACGGGGAATGCCTTTTCTTCCACCTAGCCAGATAAAGATCCACTGGCATGAAGTTTGCAGTGGCACATTATAGTTTCATAATTTCATAGTAAAATTTGAGTTCCATTTTATTCTTAAAGCAGAGATTCATCATCTTTATTTTTGTGTGAAAAATACAGAATATTCTCCTCAAACTTACAGTACTTACTCTTGCATATAAAATGAATTTTCTGAGGATTTGCAAGTGAGTCCATTAATTGGTATATGAGTTAAAATAATTAAAACTTGGAATCACTAAAAATGTAGTATTTCTCCGTCTTTTCTTGATTTCCAATGATCTTAACAACAGAATGGCATATACACGTCAAACTTTTCATGTAGTTAAAATTAATTGAAAACTTGTGCATAGATAAAGTATTGAAACAATTAGGTTGTAATAAAGCTAAGTTATTAACGAATTGTAGCGAACTGCTAAGGTTATGTAGGTTTCATACAGGCTTGTGTCGACAGCTCAAGTAACTCTTATATGGGGCCATTGTGAAATCATAGGTTATTTAACCCATTCATCACCTTTCCCCTACAGCTTATTTGCATGCAGCAGTTCTATTGGTTATAATAACTGAGAGGAAAGGAGGAAAACAGGACACATGATGTGTTCTCATTTGTAGAGCACTTGGTCCAGCTATCACTGCTCTTTGAAAATTCTGATTGAGTACTAGCTTGGGCATCAGTGCTGGGGGAGCTGAGACAGGAGTGCTGAGGGAATTTTTAAAGCACAGAAAAATATGCTGGAACTTTATATAGTGTCTCACTAACATAATTGTCTTAAAAAACCCAATAAGTCGAGGGCAAATTAAGGGCCAGATTCACTAGTATACTTTTAGCTACTTTGTGCCCTTCTGGCAACGCAAAGTGGCTGTAAACCTGGTTTAATTGGCTGAAACGCTATGCTTGACCTGGAGTACCAGTGAATCTGCCCTTAATAGTACCTATTTTCAAATCATTAGATATATTGCAGTCTCTTTGGGCTTTTTGTTTGGTGTTCATTTATGATACTTTAATTATTTTTTAAAACGAGGAAAGAAACTATGTTAAGGTTGAGAGTATGTATTAATAGTTAATGGTAAAATAAAATTATAGTGATGTTGTAATTACTCCCAAACCAGGAAATTATAAACTCAGGAAATTCAGATTTAAGTTTACACTTAGAATAAATTTAAACATGTTAAGATAAAAATGTAAATTTGAGGCACCCAAGCCACTTTAAGTTGGTCCTGTCATGAGCGAGAAATTTTTTTAATGTATCTTTAAAAATCAATTTAATCTACTCTGCGATCACAAATAATAAAATATTTGTAAAATGTATGATGATTACGTGACATCACTACAGGATAGAGTGAAGGTGGATTCCTTTCCTGTGTACTTAACATGTCTGAATTTTTTAAGTGTAACTTTAACTGTGTATTTCTTGGGTTTATAATGCTTGTTGTTGGGTTAATTCAATTATCTCTGCAATTATTTTTAATATGGTTGTAATTGAAAAATATTTTCAATTTTAACTCCAGCTTAGCATAGCTGTTAGATTTTGTTTATCTTTTGTTTGTTTTAGGTTTTTTCCCTCTGGAAATTCATCCTGTACAGAAGTATAAATGTTACTCATGCTGTATTTCCATAACCATATGAGCATGCTTTTGGGAGATGACACATCTGGTGGGTGCTATTGAACTCTATATTTAGGGGTCTTTCTGTTCATGTCAGACTCTTCATATATTTGCAATTACAGTGTATTCTAGATGATCTGTTTTGTTTATCATATAGCGCGACATTCACCTAAATCTTAATTTCTATAAACATTAGTGAGAAAGGAATTAAAATACTACTAGCATGTACCCACGCACCCATGCAACTTTGATGATCTAGCAAAGTCAGTACATTTTTCCAGAACTGATATTAAATGCTCCCAAGAGTGATACAGTAATATCTTTTTTTATTTAAATGAAGCCACTTATTTAATTAAAAATATATTCCTCTGTTCTTAGAAATTTTCTTGAAAAGTCCAAAATGTATTTGTTTTGTTTTAAATGGGAGGAGTATTTTAAACAATTGTAAAACAGTTTAGAAAGGCCAGTGATTTTTAAAGTGTCTTAAAACATTAAATTTAACCAATGCAATTGGTAAAATTCAGAAACCTCTTCCTCGGAACACTGTAATTTGATAAGGTGGCAGAAAAAAGTAAATTGGTTTCCAGCTTTATATGTATTTAACTCTGTTTAAATTGTAAAAGAAAACAAATATGTCAAGTAAATATTCTGTCAGTTAAATGTATGAAATATATGAAAAACAGTTAATTTTACTAAAACCAAATAGTGCATTTTAAATGTTGTAGCTGAGCTTAAAAACTGATCATAGTATTCATCATGGTTAGAAATCTGTAAAGTCCTTTTTTAGAGTGAAGATGAGGGTCATATAAATCTTTTAATGAGAGAGAGAATGTTTAGATATGTTTTAAGAATTCATACCCCACTGTCACAGCATTAGAGATTAAATTGTTGGGGCAGAATTGTCTTGAAGTTTTGAATTTCAGACACATTTCAAATAGGACAAAATGTTTACTCTAAGCACTATGGCATATCTTTTGTCTCTGCTTTGATTTTGACAAGATTTATTTCCTTAGTCATCGTCTTTAAAAGAGGATGTAGTGCATGTGAAAGTTGGAATGATAGGTCTGGAAACTGACTTCCTCAATTTATCTGCAAAACATATCCAGTGTTACTGCACCAGTGGTGTTATTCTCACACTGCTTTACAAGTAAGTCTCAGCCTGTACATGGTGTGAGCCCTTGAGAGTTGACAGGGTAGCTATCTGTTCAAACCCATACAACACTTGACCTCTGATGAGTCTGCCAAGAGAGGTACTAGTCATGGTGGTAGCTTTTGTGATGTGTTTGTCTACTAGGGACTGGGCTGAGCACTGATTTATTTTACCCTGGCCAACAAACATCTTTCAGAGGGTAAGATACTTGTCACCACAGACCTACAGCAACTGAAGTTCATTTACCATGAATTATTTGAGATAATTATAGGCTCAGAGGCTCAGACTTCTCTTTTGTCCACCAGACACTATGACTGACCCATCCAGAGACTGTTACTTAGATCTTAGGCAAGTTTGAGTGGCCTCTTATTATCTTTGCTATTTCTTTCTGTTGCCTGGGTCACAACTTTCTCTTCGCAAGTTATAGATTCTTCCTTTTCTTGCACCTCAGCTCATTTTTGCAGTAAGGTATTGTGACTTCTAGCATGTTTGTAATATTACTACAAACACACCACTAGGTGGTGCTAGAGAGCAATACTATTTTTCCATCCTCATTCTCCACTCATTATTTTTCCTGCACTTTTTCCATATCCTGGTGTCCAAAGGAATGGGTGTTAAGGGGTTACTTCACATACTGCTCTCTGAAAGACACCTTTGGCTATCTGGTTAAACATAATATAACTCAGCATCCCTTGATGGATCATTGGCATGGAGGAACAAAACCGAGGACCTCTGGATCTAAAATGAGGCACTACTGTCTGAGCTAAAACCTATGTCAAATTTCTCTAAGTTTGTATCCAACTCTTAAATCATTGTTACCCCCCCACTAGAGGGAGACAGAGAGCCACACAGTTTAGGTTGAATTGCAATGAAGTGGATCCATTGTTTCATACTTTTAAATGTAGTGAGAAGATAAATTGTTCATTTGTGCTTCCTGGTTGCTAGACTATCTATGTATTTTTGATACAAACATGACCATGGAATCTAGATGGCACGTTACAATTTACTTACTACAAATAATGTCTTTATTCTAGATTTTGAAAGTAACTTCATAAGAGATAAATTAAACTCCATTTAATAAAATATTTTAAAATCTCTCTCTTATCCTTTGTAGAACAATTCTACAATAAATATTTTAATTAAGTTTTTTGGAGAACACAGTGGGCCATCTAGACTCAAATCACATTGACAACACTAAAAGCACAATTTATGAGAGCACTCTGTTTACTCAAGAATGTGGAAATTTTCCTTTCTAAATGGGACAGCCTTATCTTTATTATTCCAGTGCCTTTTAGTTTACAATTCTGCTGTAAGCAATGTTTCAGAAGCTTATTTCAGGATTCCTAAATAAATGAACAGACAAAATTAATGCTCAGTGCCAGCAATCTACATTTTATATATTGTGTGATTGAAAGAAAGACTTGCTGAACAGCAGAAAAGAAAAATGATGGTTGTACTTTATTTATACAGAATTTATGTGATAACAGAAGGTAAATTGAGCTTCTGAAAATAAACCTGGTTTGGAAATCTTTTTTTTTTTAAACACAAACCAGGCTGTGATGGCTATTAAAATCAAGTCCCAGTAACATCAAAGAACACATACTCTCTTCCTTTTAATCTAATATATGTCAAAATGTATGTGGTGATGCATCATATTTGGTACACTGGGACATAGGCAGGTTGGTAGTGGACTATCTTATGAACAGGTTGAAAGCCAATGTTTTATTTGCAATGGGAAGCATTCTACTGCATAAACCAAATAATCAAATGTTAATTGCATTGTCCTAGTGCTGATGTCCACAGGAAGTGTCACTTCCATGTTTTAATACACATTCAAAGGGTCTTTGTGTTTGCAGTGAATTTTCCGATATACCTTTTCAATAATAACTAGAAAAACAGCTGATTATAGTTGGAGTACACAGTATTATTTGCTTCCTAAAATAAAATCCTACAAAATAAAACAGCTGATGTGAGTTGGAGCAGTGTGTCCTGTTTTCATCTTAAGATAAAATCTTATACAATAAAACCGCTGATCCAAGTTGGAACAGAGTGTTCTATTTGTATGCTAAAAATACAGTTTATAATGTTTCATATTAGGTTATCTATGATTGTCTCAAGTAGCAATTAGTAATTTATTTAGCTTTCTTAATCTGCCTCTCTGTCTCATCAGTAGACCTTGCCTGGAAACAAAATACTTCAACAATATATCAGTTTGGTTATTTACTAAAAGAGACACCATCAACTTAAGAATTGCACTTTGTATGAAACTTTATAATATATTATTACAACCCTTGGAAACTCCATAAGTAAAACATTAGAGAAAAAGTGTTTTTCTCAATTTCTTATTTGTTTACTTTGTGTATTTGATTGTGCCACTAGTCAGTTAGTCCTCCTTTTGTGTTAATGTGTGCAAAAGCTATTTTCTCTCTGGACCAAAAGCAGTCGTCTTCTGTTGTTTGTAGGCAAGACTTTGGGAACAGGGCTGGCCACAAAATAAAGGCACTTGAATTATGTTTGTTATCTTTGGACAGATCAGTCATACTGCTACATAAATTAATTGCAACATTCTCATTGATTTAAATGGGGCAAGATTAAGCCAAGAGGGCCTTGTCCTCCTAACTACCTCCTCAGAAAAGTTAAGCTCCTGCAACTTACATTGAGGGAGTTAAGGGATCAGCGTCGGTTAGGCTTTGGCCTTAGATTCTCACATACCATGTTACCAGATTAAAACATCAGTGTAAATATTTCAACATTTGTTTTAAGATGTGAAATAATCCTGATGTGTATATTCTGATCTGGATCCAAAAACAGGGAACTGGGATGCAGTTTGGATCATAAATAATATTCAGAAACTGAGATATGATGACTCTGGCGTTGAGCATTGAAACCTAATAGCCATTTATGTTCTGAGCTCAATAGCTAGATTCTGTAATTAAGTATGAAAAAGCTTTTATCTGACACATTATTTCACTTAATAACTTTCTTCTTCTTCATTTACTTAAATTGTTTTAGAAGTACATCTAACAAGGAAAATCATTAATACTTTCCAACTGTTTGTTTCTTTAGTTTTGCGTATTCGATCTCAAAATGTTTTCTCTGATTAAGTGCAATTTGAATTCCCAGGCTTGTAAAATAAGCAATGAATCAGTCAGTGCAAAAAAACAGGACATACATTTACAACTGTAAACCCCCTCACCATCTACCCTTTCTTCCTCACACGCTCGCACAGTTTCTCCTGTTACAGGCTAACTTCAGATGTTTGTCTTTTTCTAATTAGATACACGTAATCCATTCAACCAGTTTGTGAAGTTCTCCTTCCCTTGTCCTCTCTGTCTCTAGCCAGACAATAAAAACAAAGATACAGTAGAACTCATTTTCTCATTATTGATTTCACGCACCAGCTGCCAGCTGTTTTTGCTTGTTCGTTTATATAACCCTCTGGGCAACTTTTTAAAAGTACTTTTCTTTGACCATCTGCTAAATGCAATTGGTTTAATAATTAAAGACTTACCATCCTTTTTCAAACAAACATCAATGCAGCTGAGAAATCAACATTTTTGTTTTGTGTTTTCAAGTATAGGTAGAACATTTTCTTTGAATTGAATATGATACAATCGTAGAATCCTTGTGTAGAATTGGATGTCAGTTGCTGAGATTATGCTTTGCACATATGTTGAAGGTAACTATATGGTTATTTGAAAAACATGGTGTGAACTTGGCTAATTTTGGAGCCGGGGAGGGGACATTCTCAGTACCTAAAAATGAGAGTAGTTAGAATTTATATGCTTTTCATCAGGTAAATTAGGGCTCTCAACTTTTCTTTGCTAAGTTAAACAAAAGTAAGACACCAATAATATGGGCAAGGCTAAGGTATATGGTTAAAAATAATATATTTGAGAATTAGAAGTACTTTGAATGGGTCATGAGCAAAGACAATGAGACAGTAATATGAGTGGGATCATTGGAGCCTGCAATTTTTCTGAGTTGTGCACTTTATAGGCAGGATGTGTAAAATAGATCCAACCTTTGTTTGAACTCCTGTACGTTGTGATTAGATCTAAACTTTCCCATGATTCTTTGTTTTGTTTAAAAAAAAAAAAAAAAAAGCTGCTGAAAAACCCTTGTGTTTACAAACCAGTTTACCATTTGTTTCAGATGTACCTCAAAGTTGACCTGTAGGGATTACTCTCTTGAGAGGTGAAAAAGGGTAATTCATTTTTTATGTTCTTTTAATCTTGGAATCCTTTCAAGAACTCTCTATACTGTGATCAGTGCATTTTATTTTGTTACAGAACCATTTGTTCAACCTAACCTTCATTGCCACACAATTTATGGTCAAAATACTTCTGAAATTTGTGTGGAAAAAAAGTTTTAAGACTATCTGATCTTAGATTTGTGAGATGGTAGTTACGTTTTTAAAAATACAACCAAATAAGATGGTTTTCTACAGAATGAAAAAGGAAATGATCATGTTTTCTTAACAAGATGAAAGATATCTGTGTTTGCTTTGAGATTTTTATATTTGTTTGTTTAAAAAGTATTCCCATCTTCAATATTTTTGCCTTTTATAAACACAATCTTGTTCCAGACAGCTGTGAACTCTGGTCCCTGCTAATTCCTAAAGTAGACAAGAACAGGTCAAGTTTTCCAAGCTATCTGGTTAAATGTCCACTGAAATATAATTGAACTGAACTGAAAATGACTGCTTACAGTAAAAGTTCAGATTAGAGTGCAAAGCTTTCATGAGAAAGGTTTATTGAACTTAATCCTTTGGGTTTTTTTTTATATGAAACATTTTAATAATAGATTTCATGGACGGATGGAGATATATATATATATATATATAAAAATGTATAAAATAGGATTGCAATAAATTGTATAAACTCTGTTGGCCAGATACGCTCTACTTTGTGTGGATACTCTCAGTTCAAACAAACCTGAGAACACTATTAATTTTTTGCTTGTGAATATCATGGGCCTAATTCTTTTCACAGCAGTGTAAATCACGAGTGAAGCCATTGAATTCAGTGGAGTATATTTTTACATTTGTTTAAAACTGATGTAAATTAAAGAAGATTTTCCCTTCTTTTGTATTCTTTGAGATATTCCTGCTTTGAAGCAAATTTCACAGAATAGGCTGCAATTTAACAAAGTAGGATTAGGCCAAAACCACAGCTCTGTACAGTGGATTAAAATTGTTCCTTGTCCTAGAATGGAAATATATTTATGTGAAATTCTCCATGTTTTTAAATAAAACCAGAGCAAAATAGTGCTGTTTTTTTAAGCCTTTGCAAAATGCAGACCTAAGTGTGCTCATCCTGTTTCCTGATATGAAAGATTAATCAAGATTAAATTCAAATGAATTAAATTTTTTTAATATGCATACCACACTTACCTTTCCATCCACATCACTAACATACACACATAAACCTCTTATGAGCTACCCAGAAAGACACAAAATAGACTTGCTTTTACACCAGCACTTCATACAGTATAGCCACTTTGGAGTGAAATCTACTTTGTCTCCACAAAGGTCTATTATAATTAGACTCTAGGGGGGGAACTATAGATAGCTTGGGGAAGCAAAATCCAGGCCAGAGTCAGGCCATGCAGTGTAGTGCTTGTGTGTGCTGCTTTAATCTGTGGGCTGAAGTAGCAGGTACATTATCACAGTCCCACTGGTGGGATTATAGGAATCAGTGGATCCACGTAACATAAATCCAGTAACTCCTTCCTTGGTTTGCTTCCAGCCTGCCACATAGCTACTCTCTGTACCAATTTTTGTTGGAACTGTGGAAAAACTCCTTTTCCCTTGTCACGTTCCCCCTTGTCTTATTAATCCCCACGTAATCTTTTGAACTGTGGAGAGGGCTTGTTCTGGCCATGTTCACCATGGGAGAATCTTATCCTTACTGAGGAGACCTGTTTTATGATTATAGATTAGGAACTAGTTACATGTCCCTATGCTTAGCTCTTTGTGCAATCGGTAGCAAGGCCAAATACTATATCATACCTTGACAGCAACTGCTGTGTCCAAGAGAGAAACAGTATGAATGCGTTGGAAATGGAATTCCATGTAGTCCTCCTCCAAGGAATGTTGCATTATGTTACAGCCCCAAGGCAGCAGGGGTGTTGAAGTTCTCTGTATATGAGATGAGGGGGAAAAAGTCTCTTCAAGACAAAAAATAGGGTTTTGGTGTGAGAAGATATGCTTTGAAATGTTTAAAATGTATATTTAAAGAGAGAATAAATCATCCCTAACATGAAATACACCAACATTTTCCTACCCAAAGAGAAAGATACTTGATTCTTTATGAACCTTTACTAAAATATTGAGTGGGAAGATGAGGAAAACACCTGACTTGAAATACATCCACTTTTTACCTTCTCTTCACATGTTTACCTTTCTCTATTTTCAGGGTACAATGACTTTCTCTTAGAGGGGGGAAAGGAGCAAAAATCCTAAAAGGGATTTGCAGCTCAGTGCTCCCCATTTTTGCACATTGTACACAGTGATTAATAAGTGAGTATAAAATACTTTTATTCTGATTTAGAAGCATTTTACATCCACTTTACACAAGTGTAAATGCATACGCAAGGTGTGAGGAAGTGGAGAATCAAGTCCAAAACCTTTAAGGGACAGTCTCTTTAGCTCACCAGTCCCCATGATACACACTTTAATGAGTTATGCGAAGTGATGAGATTAAACATATTCATATTCTGGAAGTAAAATGTGGTATTTCATCCCAGTGGATTATCTTTTTTATTAAAACCATGATGTCCAAAGTGGCTTTTTTGGGGGTGGGAGGGAGGAATGTAAAGTTGTATTTATGGCAGAGATGTTTCCTTGGGAAGTGACTGTAGACAGCCGTCTCTCTTTGAAAACGGACCTCTTGCTTTGAGGTGAAGTTTGAAGTGAATGTTGACATGGGTAAATTAATCCAGTTTGTCACATACTGTGGAAAGTGGCAGCAGTTTTGTTTGTTTTATCTCTTCAGCTTGTTTTTGAGGAGCTCCTTTTTAGAAGCTAATTTATGGTAAAAGTTAAAATATAGGCAGAGTTTTGCATATTTCTGCTGTGTCATGAATTATGCTACCACTTACAGGTTTCCCTGTGGAAATCTGCACCGAGATTCCCTTCAATCTCTAACTTTTTAATGGAACAAACCAAAACTTTAATTGAAATACCGGAAGGATTTGTTTCAGCCCCGTCTCTAGCTGATACCAGTAATTTATGAAACAGTTATTTATGTTCATTCTTTGTATCATGTAAACAGTTATCTCTCCTATGACCATGAAAAAATATTGCTCATGAAATATGTCTAACATCTGTCTAATCTGTGTGTGTAGTATGTTCATCTCCGTCGTACATATTGTGATAGTCAGTCCGGATGGCTTTAAAGGGGTGTGCTGGAGCCGGTACGAGGGCCTGAAAGGGTTAAAAACCCTCTGCCTTGCAGGCAGAAGAGAAAGCACAGCAGGGCAATTAAAGGCACCTGGACCCAATGAAGGGTGGGGCCAGGGGTATTTAAACGCTACCTTCCCTAAAGGAGGGAGAGGGAACAAATGCAGGGGTAGCTGCCAGAAGGCGTGGAGCAGCAGGAGGAGATGGTTCCCTCCCAGACCAGGAGACAGAGCGCCTCTACAGCCAGGGGAGATGAGGTAGTTGGGGGCGCCCTGGCCACAAACAGAAGGTAAAGTGCAAGACCCACTAGAGGGAGGCTGGCAGTTTGCCACAATATCTACTGTATGTGTGTCTTTAATTTTTCATGTTGAACTACTGATACAATCTTCACTCAGTTACAAAAATAGTCATTCTTTGCTGAAATAATGAGTTGGATGTTTTTAAAGACTAATCTCCTCTCAAAATATAAGGGATTTACACATGCAATTCCTAATGATACTAATGTGAATTAATCGTGTAAATCCCTCACACTACACATCAAAGAAAAAGTAGGCTTTTTAGCTTGTAAAGTACACAGAAAGAGAAATAGATGCTCTTTAATGTTTCAATACTGTAATCTTAAACCATAAATAATGTAAACCAAACAATATTCAGTGGTTCCAAAAAATGTTAATACTAAAGGTTATATTCCCCACTTCAAGTGCACTTGTGTAATGTGCTACTCATGAATGTTAATAAGAATTAAAATTATCTATTCAATGGAGAATTCAGCTTAGAAGTTCAGGACCCATAGAAAAATATTTTCCAAATAATAAAGTTGTGAAGTTATTTTACACATAAAAACTAAATATTTACTTGCTCACATAAGGGAAGTTTGTACTCTTTTTTAGCATACCATTACAAAGTTTGCCAAATAAATATAATGTACATTTTAGTGTATTGTTTACACTTGTAATGACAGACCAGACTACAGTTTTCTGCTTGTAGAAATATTTTGAGCTTCAATTCAATATACTCATTTGGTTATGTGTTCTGAGGGACCCTTGAAAAACCTATCATGAACACAAACATTAATGAGATGAAACACGAATGAAACCTGCAATAATCTTTTAGAATTGAAAGAACAGCTTGTCTTTTTCTCATATCCATCTGGCTATTTATTAAATTTTGAAAAATTCTTTAAAATATACCTGTCTTCTAGTTTATTTAAAAAAATACGCTGTGTGCAAGGATGTCTTCCAAATAGACAGTTGCCAGCTCATAGTTTAAATCTGTATCTATGAAGCTAAAATTGCCATGAATACGATTCATTGGTCTTTTTTACATATATTTTGTAAATGAAAATACTTTTCCATTGAATATTATACGTTGTGATTTTGAGGGAGAGAGAATGTAAAGTGTTTTCTTGATACTTTTTGGCAGGTTTAGCCTTCAAAAGAATTAGTGATGCCATGGTCAGCTATTCAATTTGCGTAATAATAATTCTTAGCTATGTGTGAAATATCCCTTGTGTTACTTTATATCACTGTAGACTGAACAGACCTGCATAATAATTATGTATTTGCAAGTTGTGTGAAAATACAATAAACTTCGTTGGTGCTCTTAAACATTTATATTTATTTTCCATCGCCATTTGGAAATGTCTTTGATAAATCAATGACTCTGGAAAAAAATTCAATTAACGTGTATTTATTTATATTAACTTTCCTAAATATTTTTATATTAAGCCTGCTCAGGTTACAGGTTAAAAGGAGGTTTTCTTATGGTCAGCCTTGCAAACTCAACCTGGGCCCTGAGAGTCAAACAGGATTCTTTCCTTCTCATATAGGACTTGAGTAGATTCAGGAAGTAATAAGAAGGTGCCATTTTTACAGAGTCACTTTTCAGAGTGTTACTTACCTTTAAATTGTACATCTGAATTCTGAATTGTATGATTTGAATTCTCAGTTCTCAGTTTTGGGAATTTATCCCCTTTTACTAATAAAAACTAGAGCTTTCATTTTTAGACTGGTAACCACTGAACTCTCTACTTTGGATTTAGTCTTTGGACTTTTTACAGCATGTTCTCTTTTACTAACTGACCTTTTAAATCTATTGATTTCTTAGGTTCATTATGGTAGTGCTGGTTTGTAGCACACTCTATACAAACACAGAGTAACAGACTCTCCCTTCCGTGAAGAGCTTACAGTCTAAATACACTAGACAGATAAAGGATAGAAGAAAGGGATATAACACACAAGTAGGTGAACAGTGTGATGGCACAAATGAGTGAACAAAGTGATGGCTGGCAAATGTCAAGTTAGTTCCATAATTTTTTTTTGTTTGTAATATTTTGGTGGGGTGTTGGGTTAGGGGATTAGCTAAATGAAAAGAAGGGATGAGGGAGAGCAGGGGAGAGGTAGGAGGAAGGAGAAAGGTCTGACTGGCAGATGATGGGAGGCTGAAATGAAGATGCTATGAGGATGGTATGTGCAGGAAACTGCCAGGTGGTACAGGCAGAAAATCTTTATTCAAAACAATAGAAAATCCTCTGACAATGTCACTGTGAGGCAGTTCCTGCTTAAGATGCTTCTTCATCTGCTCTTCTGGCTTCAGGATGTGTCTGTACTTCAGACTATACTGGCATAGCCCCATAGTATAGACATAGTCTGCATTGAAAGAAGGAGCCTTTCTTTGGATGTAGGAATACCACCTTCCTGAATAACATTAGCTACAGTAACAGAACCACTCTTTGTCAGCATAGTTATGTCTAAGCTGGGGGTTATGTTGGCACAGTTATGTCAATCAGAGCTTTTTCATACCCCTGACTGATATAGCTATACCTATATACCTTTCAAGTGCAGACCACGTCTGTGGCTGGCTCATCCTTTCACTCTCTTTTCTCAACATTACATGGTCTGGGGGGAGAGTGGCACTGCATGTGTCCAAAGCTAGCGCCTCCAGAAGGAGAATCTAGGAGAAGGTACCAGCAACAGCATTTGTGGCCATTTTGCAGTTCACTGTTGGATGTTGCACCTATATCCCTTTTACTTAGTAAATTATTTTGACTGCTGTTATGTTTTTACCTCCCTTACCTTTCTGTCATTCTTGAGGAGGTGGCATGTGTTCACATAGGATGTAGCACCTCTGTTACTGGCTCAAATACCACCATTCAAGTTAATTGACTGTAATTCTTCTTGATTCTCAGGAGACTTGCATCAATCACTTTTTGGGTGTTAGAATCTAAGATTTTAGCCATTCTAAAGCAGTAAGGAAGGATATATATAATTTTGACAGACCTTTGCTCTGTACCAAGAATATCTTAGAGCAATGCACACAGTGTAGAATTAAATGAATGCACCATATAGCAAAGTAGTAAGTTTGGAACCTGTTGTATTATTTAAAGGTCAATGCACATACATTGTTTGCAGTGTTGTTGCCATGTTGGTCCCAGAATATGAGAGAGTCAAGTTAGATTAGATAATGTTTTTATTGGGTCAGTTTCTGTTGGTGAGCGAGACAAACTTTCAAGTTTCACAGAACTCTTCTTCAGGCCTGGAAAAGATAACAAGTGTGTCACAGCTAAATACAAGGTGGGACAGATTGTTACATATATGTTGCAGTATGCAAGAATGCATTGCAATAAACCACTTAATTTTGAGTGGGGGATTAACACTTCTGCAGTGATAGGACAAAGGGGGGTTAGTAGGTTACAAATTATTGTAATGATCCATAATATATCCAGTCTCTCTGTTGGAACCATGATTTTTGTGTCTTTCAGAGTTAGGAATTTTAAGTTCCTAGGCTTGTTTTGAAGGTGTTGTGTAGATTTTCTTTGAGGACAAGGACTGATAGGACAGATACGGAGTGATCATTTTGTGAAGTGTTCGCCCACAAATGATAGGGTGTTTTTTGTCTTGTATCATTTTTCTGAGTTCATTAGAGAGGTTAATGACTATCTGGTTTCACGCACAGGGTGGTGGTTGGTGAATTTGATGCAGTTTATGAGGTTCTGTAAGCAACTACGTGAAGGAGAGACTTTGGAAAGAACAGCCTCTTTGATCATACTAAATTTGGACACCAACAGATGCTGATCCTTTCATTGTGTTAGCAAATTTGTATATTTGGAGGCTCTCATCTTCAGTTAATAAATTATGGGATTTATTATTTTTAAAAGAAGGCTCCCATCCGTGTTCTTGATGCATTCCAATGTCCATTTGAGAGGAAGTGTTTCACAAAAGCACCGGGCTGTGTTAATCGTAATATAACTAGCTCCTTTCAAGCCCTCCTTGTTCATCTATGCAAAGCACACATTGGAATATTATCTATTGCGTAGTGCACTAAGAACACTTTGTTCATATTTGCTGGATGCTTTATTTTTGTTATTTTTTAAAAGGATAAATGGGAAAAGAACTGAGGTGGTGTGAAAGAAGCCTGTTCTTCAAGGAGAATGAGTCAAAACAGAGGTTCTGCAATTCTTTTAGAACAACTTAAAATTAAGATGACAGAGCATACTGGATCAGAGATATTGGGGGGGGAGTACATTTTCAGTGCAATGCATAGAGGTGGTTCCTGTGATGCCCACTGACTTTTAAAGGAGTAGTAGAGCAAAATCTCTAGAAATTGCTTTAAAAATGTACCTCACCAGCATAACTGGTAGTATTTGTTTCTCTGCTATCAGTGAGTCCAGTGAATAAATGAACATTGACACTGAATTAATCTAGGGCTTAATTTTGAGGAATATAATGGATTGAATGTAGGAGGTAGAATAGTTTCAGGCAGTAGTGACCACAATCTAGTTAGTGAAGTCAAACTAACGGCAGATTTGGATAGAGGAAGTTTTGGAAGAACTGGGAGACACTGAATGGGACTAAATAATAAAGAAAAAGCATACCACGCCTGATTCTCCATTCCGCTACATCAGTTTTACACTGGTGTAACTCTAATGATTTCAATGGAATTATTCAGGTACAATGAAGTAGAAAATCAGATCTATTTTTTTCTCTCTCTAGACCTAATGGGAAAGAATGGCCAAAGGGGGAGGAAAGTATTCAAAGATACACTGACTTATTAAATCTACAAAGAGGTATCCTCACAGTAAAAGAGAGGTCTAATACAGCTATCCAAATAGCATTGTAAAAATTGTATGAAGAGACTTATAAATGTTGGAAGTTGCCTACCATTTAAGTCACTGATGTATGATCTAGAGAGAATATTCCTTGACAATTATATTAAAACTAAGAGATGCTGAGGGATGCAAGTAAACAATAAGTAAAACTTGGATGACCAGTTTAGCGTTCTAGCTAATATACAGGACATGCATGCATATTCTAGGCAGTTTTCTAAAGAGAATCAAGGTAACTGTATTAATGTTCAAACCATTATTTATTGATTTCAGGGCGTACATGGATAGTAGTGGGACGCTGAAGCAGCTATCACTGCATATTCCAGTATCAGATTAGTCCATTTGGACTAACTATTTAAGAAAAGTTGGGGATATGAAATAAGGATATACATATATGGTGAGGGGTTTTGAAGTTGATTGTATGACTGTCAGGTTGCCAGAATGTGTCCACACAAACAACATTCTGTTATTATGTAAGGAGGAAATGTGGGCAAATTACAATAAAAACCACAATTAGTCAAGGAAGAATTTGTAGGGAAATAGTCCAGATGGTTTATCTTGACCCTGTCAGCACAATATGTTAACCAGATTAGAGATTTAGACATTAGTAATATGGGAGGAGAACATTCAAAGCAATACTCCTGTAACTCATGAGACCCTAATGGGGGAAACATTTTCTTAAATGACACACTTGGTGTATCATTGTCCTGACCCAACCCAAACACACATCCAGTGGTCACCCTTCAGCACTAATAATGAGAAGCATTATTGTGCTAATGTGCTTGGACTGATAGAAGTGGCAATCTGACCAACATCCACTCTTTTCAAAGCAATGACTAGATTTAATATGAAAATTCCCCTTCGAGAGTTGGGGGAGATTTATGTCACTACTTAAGACCCTCTTCTCCTGTGACCCTTACAATAAATAAGCCAGTAAATTAAATGATGGCTAGATTGAGCAGCATTTGGGGAGAGCTACTTTTTATTTTATTATTTATTTTTAAGGGAACAATACCTTTTTAAATATCTTGAAATCATCGATTTGTGAATGTAACTAACCTGTGGTAACCCATGATCTGTTTGCCATTACCCTTATACTTCCTCCCTCCTATTGTTTGTTACACTCCTTGTGTCTTGTCTCAAAATAGACAGTAAATTGTCTTTTTAGGGGCTGTGCATATGAAGGGGGCCTGAGCCCTGACTGGCGTCTTTTGACGCTAACTGAAGTACAAATAAAAAATGCTGAACAAGATACAATAATAAACTTTTTTAACAAAATAGAACAGAATGTTTCAAAATTAACATTTTATTTTAAATTAGTTGTTTACTATACCTTTTTAGCTAACCCCATTGCTAATTTGCTCTCCTTTTCTTTTCAGCTGATTTAAACAGTCCTAACTGAATTTAATTTACAAAGAAGATGAAACAAAACTGAATTTTGCTTTCAGTTGTTATGCTGTTCACATGCAAATTATTTAGCAAATTATTTAATATCCTTGTTGAGTTTTTCTATCATTTGTCATGAAGTAGTCTAAAGAGGTTTATAATTACCACCGTGATTTTATTGGCTAGAAAGTTACTAAGGCCTTTTGATGTGGACTGTGTTCATGAATGGTGTAAACTGTGGCACAGGTTTTGAGCAGTTTGGTGTTCACTTTTTTTAGATGATATTTTCTGTTGGTAATCTCCCATTGGTTGTAATGCAGGATTAAGCCACCAAATAATTTGTCTCATGGTTTATAAATCTGATTTTGATTTATGCAACATGGAAAGTACTATATGGGTGTAACTGATGAAGGGGTTTATCAAATCCATGTCATGACCCCATTTTGAAAGTGAACTGTAGGTAGCACTTGATTCATGGTGTACAACTGTAAACTATTACAGTTTTAAATATTTATAATATTTCAGTGGTACTATTTGTAGAACAGCATTACTCAAACTGAGGAAGTTAGGCAGTTATATATTCTACTATAAGCTACTGCAGCAAAAATCAGTCCTAAAAGAGCTGAAGTGAATTGGATTTGTAAATAATACTAGAGTATGTAGAAGTTAGAAAAATAGCCACAAAGTAAAGAAGAGAGATGATCCATAATGGAATGAAAAATCTAAGGAATATATAATGAGGTTGTAGAAATCTTCTGGCGTTACTTACAATATTGTGGTTAGTTCTGGTTACCATATTTTTTAAAATGATGTAGCCTTTGAAAAGGGGGATTTGATTGACCTTAGGACTAAAAGCTAGGAACTCTGAAGAGAGACTAAAATCCTGAATTTCTATAACCTTTAAAGAGCAAAGGTTAAAGGGTATTTAATTAAAAATATAAGCTCTCTTCGAGATAGATAGATAGATAATGTCAACTCTATTTTTATCACAGCACAGCTTACTGTAAAAAAAAAAAAAATTCAGTTGAAGAGAAACTAACTCAGACATTTGAGCTTTTTCTTCTTTCCAGTCTACCTAGTTATATAATGTAAAGGAATAATGGCTCTCATCTCCTGCATGAAGTCAAAAGTAAGAAGATTTTTCTTTCATTTTTAGAATCATGGAAACAATTAGAACTGGTGGAATAATAAAAATATAAGTAATGTATTCATTATTTAATTAATGGAAAATAGTCTAAACTTACTTGCAGATATTATTCCCCTAGCTGTAGAAACAGCTTAATTCTGTCTAGTTTTACTGGGGAATGTTTGCTATCCTCTTTTAAATTTCACTGGTGAATTGCTTTGATAGCAGGAGATCATTGAGCTGGCCTACTGATGCAAAGTAAGTAGATGGTACATGGAATCATAAGTGGCCAACCAAAGGGTATCATTGGAGTTGAAGTATATTTTTGCATGTATTAGTTTGGCCCTCTAGTAGACTATTTATTAGTTATATGGAAAACCAACTTGACAACTTCCTGTAAGCAAAACATAAGTGTATTGTGTCCCCATCTAGTGAGTAGTACAAAGAGGTTAAGCCTTCCTATACTGCTAATTAACAATTTCACTGGCTCAAATGATTGAGACCTCTATTTTGTTGCCAAAGGTCACAGGTTCAGTCCTTTGCTTACAGTCCATGGTAGAGGTAATTGCATGCAACAACAAGATGGCAAACTTGGAGCTTCAGTTACAAGAATGTAGGGTTCTTTATTTCACACTAATCTCAAATTCTGAAGCTGCACTTTAAGATTCCAGGTCATTACTGGAATTACATGCTGGCAGGCAGTTAGCTCCAATCAGAATATAAAGTGGGATAGGACTGTCTCTTAATGATAGAGAGCAAAAGGGCAGAGGAGATTTGGAAGGGAAAACCTTGGATCCACCAAATTCAGAAATAGAGTTTATTGCTGTGGTATTTTGAGTTACCAACTAAGTTCAGCCACAGGGGAAGAATTTGAACCTAAATCTGGACTCATATGTTATGTAGAAGATGGGGCAAAAATTCACATACTCCTTTCTAGTTAGTTATTAACTGTGTGTGTGAGAGAGAGAGAGAGAGAAAATGTGGAAATTAAATAATACAGTATATACTTTCTCACAGCCCAACTAGGCTCCTTTGGTCTGTAAAAGTGTCCATATTATTAAAAAGTTTATTTCTTTCTAGATGAGACTTTGAATCCAGTCTTTCTAGCTATTGTAATGCACTCATTACAGTTTATGTAGATGCAAATATGAGGGTGTCAAATTGATTTAGTACTGGTAAATGAATCGGATCTGTTGGAAACTAAATATCTCTTATCTGAGCTTATGCAACTGTCAAAATTTAACATTTGGTTTAAGACTCATTACACATGTAAACAAGCTCTTTAAAAAGTTACTGTATAATTAAATGACTTTTTAAACTATTCTATCCAGAAATAGTTTTGTTTAATTATATGGTGTTTTGCCATCACTGATTAAAAGATGACGTTAGTTTAAAGAGAGTGGCAAAACCAAGTATTAAAATGTTAAGATCAATAAATATACCCAAGAAAAGTGTGTCTTTATGGATACGTGCTCTGTGTCATCCTTTACATATGGAGGTCTATCTTAAGAAAGTTTGACCTTGAGTTTCACAGGGGCACAGTGCCTGATGGTTTGCAAAGCAGAAGATCCTGAGTGATAAAATTTAATATCCATAGGTTGTCAATTAGCATTCTTGCATAACTTGTTATCCAAGAAACATGTTTTAAAATGTGTAAAGAGAAAAATAAAATTATTGAACGCAGGGACCAAAGATGTTGGGCTCTATTCTTACCTCAGTTACACAGGAGAAATTCCCAGTGATATAGGAAAGTATTGAGCTTTCTTAGTACTTAACTTTGACATCAAGCTGTGGAAACTGAGTTTCCGTACTCTCTGCGTGTGGAGGTCAGGCCACATGGATGACAGAAACATGCTAGGGGCAGGTGTCGTCATGGCAGAGGCTGAATACTTGCATTTAAAAAACAAGGACTACATCCTGGTACAGTTCCTAAGTGCCACTCTACAGTGGTGAGTACTGTTCGGTAGCTTTCTACTGATGTGGAATTTTACAAGGTTCTTAGAACTCTTTAATGATTATTTAGCATCTTTGATTTTATTATCATCATTGCATTTAATAATTTGTACCAGTTTCTGAGAGAGATTTCTGGTCACTTCACGGGTCTTCAAGGATCGGTTCTTGGACCGACCTTATTTAACCTTTTTATAACTGATCTTGACACAAAGAGCGAGAGTGTGTTAATAAAATTTGCGGATGATACGAAGCTGGGGGGTATTGCTAACACGGAGAAGGACCGGGATGCTATTCAGGAAGATCTGGACTACCTTGTACATTGGAGCAATAGTAATCGGATGAAATATAATAGTGAAAAGTGCAAGGTCATGCACTTAGGGATTAATAATAAGAATTTTACATATACGTTGGGGATGCATCAGTTGGAAACGACGGAGGAGGAGAAGGACCTTGGGGTATTGGTTGATAACAGGATGACTATGAGCCGCCAATGTGATATGGCTGTTAAAAAAGCAAATGCAGTTTTAGGATGCATCAGGCGAGGTATTTCCAGCAAGGAGAAGGAGGTGTTAGTGCCGTTATATACGGCGCTGGTGAGACCCCACCTGGAATATTGTGTGCAGTTCTGGTGTCCCATGTTTAAGAAGGATGAATTCAAACTGGAACAGGTTCAGAGACGGGCTACTAGGATGATCCGAGGAATGGAAAATCTGCCTTATGAAAGGAGACTGAAAGAGCTTGGCTTGTTTAGCCTGGCCAAAAGAAGGCTCCGGGGGGATATGCTTGCTCTATATAAATATATCAGGGGGATTAACGTTAGGGAGGGAGAGGAATTGTTTAAGTTTAGTACTAATATAGGCACGAGGACGAATGGGTACAAATTGGATATTAGGAAATTTAGACTAGAAATTAGACGAAGATTTCTAACCATTAGGGGAGTGAAGTTCTGGAATAGCCTTCCGAGGGAAGTAGTGGGGGCAAATGACTTATCTGGCTTTAAGACTAAGCTTGATAAGTTTATGGAGGGGATGTTATGATGGGATAGTTTAATTTGAGCGATTGATTTTGGATTATCGGCAGATAAGTCTGCTCAATGGTCTGTGGGAATGCTGGATGGGATGGGAACTGAGTTACTGCAGAGAATTCCTTTTTGGGTGCTGGCTGGTGAGTCTTGCCCACATGCTCAGGGTTTAGCTGATTGCCATATTTGGGGTCGGGAAGGAATTTTTCTCCGGGGCGGATTGGCAGGGGCCACGGAGGTTTTTCGCCTTCCCCTGCAGCATGGGGCATGAGTCGCTTGCTGGTGGATTCCCTGCAGCTTGAGGTCTTCAAATCTCACTTTTGAGGATTTCAATAACTCAGTCATGGGTTCGGGGTTGTTATAAATGTGTATGGGTAGGGTTTTGTGGCCTGCCTTGTGCGGGAGGTCAGACTAGATGATCATATTGGTCCCTTCTGACCTATGAGTCTATGAGTCTATGAGTCTATGAGTCTATTGACTGAGTCATATTGCTGAAATAGGATTCATGAGCACGTTGAAGCTCCTATTAGAAGTTTGATAGTCCTTGATGGGAGCAACATTGATCACATCACATTCTGAAACACTTATTGATGAACATTGTGATGAACATTCTACTTGTGATGAACATTGGCTTCTAAAGACATTTGACACTATGAACCATAAACCTGAATCCAAGGTTCTTTGTTGTTACAGCACATCGGAGAAAATCATTAAACCTATTGAAGTTGTACAGACTTGACCTAATACTATTGTTTGCATAAAGGATCACCTGTCAGAGGCATTTGACTTAAACTTTGGCATTTTTCAAGGAGACATATTTAGCAGCCTTTCTATATCAATAGCCATTGGATTCTATTACCAAAAAATGAGGCATAAATGTAGCTGCCTAATTACCAAAAAATCTATTAATTTTCCTTCCCATGTTGTCTTCCTTGAGAATAGTCAGGAGAATGCACTACAGTGTCCTTATGAAAAAGCAGGAAAAAACAAAAGATTTAACTTGTTTGAGATCAAGGTTATACAATCACGAGAGGCTCAGGTAAACTAACCACTCTGAAAAATAAGAAATTGCAAAAGTGGCAATTGTCAGTTATT
This sequence comes from Mesoclemmys tuberculata, assembly GCA_007922155.1. Taxonomy (NCBI): domain Eukaryota; kingdom Metazoa; phylum Chordata; order Testudines; family Chelidae; genus Mesoclemmys; species Mesoclemmys tuberculata. Next base: position 26,249,306 of record ML675622.1, read on the forward strand.
TTGGTCTTAATATCCCTCTTGTAGGAAAAGGGGATTGGGAAACAGACAAGAAGGGACTTGCTTGGAGCACTTCTCAGAAACATAAGCAATTACGAAGCACGTATCACATTCCTTTGTCCTTTTAAAATTGAAGACTTTTCAAGGCATTTTTCTTTTCTCTCGCAGAACATAGTTGCAAGTCACAGACTTTAACTGAGCATTCTCAGAGATTAAATAGCTTTGCAACAGCTGTTACATGGTGATATTTGGCATATGTAATGGATAAAGTTATCAGTTTAGAAGTGTACAGGAAAGTCTGCAAATGCCCTCCAAAATAGTGCAAAGGCAGCAGTTGAAATGGTTAGGTTACATCTTAGTGAAGAATCTAAAGTTGCTTATAAACAAGTATTTACTTACATTTCCTGCTGTGGAAAATGAAGGGAAGGAGTCTCTGCTTGGATTACTTATAATTTATTACATCTGTCCTCAATCCACAGTGTCATCAAGTGCACTTAGGGCCATGGAAGTTGCTTCCAAGAGAAACAGGAAGAGTTTGTGACCACCCATGAACCACTTAAAGGCCAACTTAGTAAATAGAAGAATACAACAGTTAGAACGGAGTCCAACAAGTGAATGCATTCAGTTTATTTAAAGACCTACTGTGACTTCTGCTATAGTCTGGGTACTGATTGTGGATTTTAATTTAGATCTTCTCAGTGAATTATGCTATTTCACTGACTGCAAACATGTTTTTGTGCCTTGCTTGTGATCTTTGGGCAAGTGTACTGCATGTAATTGTGGATGCAAAAGAGAGGAGAGAGTGTCATTAGCTCCATAAGCCCCCAATTTAATCTTCATTGTGATGGTAGTGTTAATTAATGACATACAATGCATTAAGTACCTTACATGGGTAAATATCTTGCAGATTCTGCATTGTTTTAGTGGTTGGAGTGCAGAATTATGCTTCAGGAGACTTGGGACATGTCTTAACATGGCCTACTGGCTTATTCCCAAATCATTTGACCCTTCCATGCCACTCAATTTCCTCATTTTTAAACTAGTTTTTAAAAAACTATACTTAGTTTTATATTTAAGTGAATTTAAATAAATAAAAGTTAATGTCTCTTTTAAAAAAAAGATATTTAGCATTTTGCTTCCAAAGTTGCTTTCAAGTAAACATCTCTTGCTATCCAATAATAAATTTGGGGTTCTGAATTTTTCTTTGTCAGGTAATGAGTCTCCCATTCAGCCCTTCCATTTTTGGTAATTTGAAATAAGCTTTTCATAATGAAATCTAGTTATCCATGGTACAACATAGTACGCTGTAGTTTCCCTGAATTCTAGTGTTTAGGTGACATGTCTACTACGTCCTACTCCAATACTACTACTTTTAACTGATTATTCAGAAGGATAGATGCCTGATATAGACCATTACAGTCTATTGCTGTGAAACTCTGCTTCACATGTTCTGATCCTCTGCAGGCCCAGGGAGTGAAAGTACATGAAAATTAGAGCTTAGGTAGTGTTGGCTCCAAAGAGCTTTTTTACTGACTATGCTTTTGCCAAGATGTGAGAAGACGACTTGGTTATAAAACACTGAATTATTTAAAAACCCAAAATTTGCACATCACAAACTATTGTGCTTGCTTGTGATTGTTATATTTTAACATAAAAATGTGTTGTGCACTTTTCCATATATATATAATATAGCATCTCTTCCCCAGAGTGACACAACGTAAAGGCTATATCCTTCAAATAGATTTACTCCATACTCCTGTGTACTCTTGTACCCACATAGGTTTATTTGCAGAATCTAGCCTTTAAATAGCCAACAAACAGGCAAAATGGAGGAGATGCGACTTGGGATATTTAAGAGTATATAGCTTTTATATAAGAAACGGAACCAAATTCAAACCTGGTTTAAGCAGGTGTACCTTCACTGAGTCCAACAGAAGTGCACTGACTAACCTTGAATGTGGCCTGTGGTAAGTAGTTGTGATGACTGTAGGGTATGCTTATAGCATACATTTTCACCAAGGGAAAACCAAATGTAAATAGTTTCCATTAGCTACTAATTACAAACCCATTTATAGATAACTTAAATAAAAATTTCTGTTGTCTTTGTCTTGTCATGTTCACATAACCAAGCCACTTCCTACGAACCCACTCTCTGTTATCTCTATTTTACTGGTAAACTCTATTTAATTTAATTACCATTTCCAAAAGTAGTGGTGTTATTGAGGTAATTATTATGTTATGTGAGCTCCAGAATAAGAGGTAGCCAACTACCCTCCCATTACATTGCTTATTATCTCCATTATCAGAGATGTTCCAGTTTTCACTGGTGATGTCCCAGTTCTGTTTATAATTTTATTATTAGTCTTTATTATGGACTGAATTAATAACAGACAAAAGAAAATTCATAGACTAAGTCAGCTCAGAGCCTTGAGTAAAATAACAATATGCTTCTAATTGCAGTTTATATTTTTATGTTTAGAGTTCCTATATTGAACAGTGAATTTATTTTGGTGCTGTGACAAGGTGGGGAGGGTGGGAGGGGGGCGAGATATTCCGCCCTCGTGGGTCTTGCGCTCTCCTTGCCTGGCCGGTGGTGCAGCTGGGGAAGGGTCAAGGGAGGGGCTGGGACCCGCTCTGCCCCTGTGTACTGCTCCCTTCCCTTCGGGGTAGTCCGTGGTCCACTCCCTGCTTCCCCAGCCAGGTGTTCTGCCCTCCGGGGCTGCGGTAGCAACCGTGGAAGCTGCAAGCCTCTGTAGGCTGCAGGGTGCAGCCTGCCAGCTCCAAGCCGCCAACTCCAACTGCAGGCTTTCGAGCTGCAAACCTCCAAAGCTGTAAACTGTAACTGTGACTCCAAACTATAACTATAACTCCAACCTCCGTCCTCCACACCTCCTCTCTCCAAACTCCACAACTCACACTGCCTGCCTGCCCCTGCAGGCTTTTAAGTGTTTGGGGCGGGGCTCCTTAATTGGCCCCAGGTGTCCTAATTGTCTAAACAGCTCCAGGTGGCCTAATTGCCTAATCAGCCCCAGCTGAATTACCCAGGGAACAGGGCTTTGTTGAGCCTGGGGCTAATATACATGCTTTCTAATACTTTCTCATAGCCGTCCGGCCTGACCCTGTCACAGTGCATACACCAAATCATTGTTTTTCTTGACTTGCAAGCTAGCAAAATTTTAAATTGGCATCTGGGGTTGGCCTACGGTCTTGCTACTCAGTCTTCATAGAAAAAAGGCTGCATAAAATGTATTTATAATATTGTACAAATATCTAGACAGATATTATACAACACTCAGAACTGTGGTATCACATGTACTGACATGTTATATATAGTCATTCTCTGTTATCCACAGCAATTTGGTTTTTTGGATATCAAATTCTCAGACTGAACTTTCAACTTTCTCTTCCTAAAATGCAAAGTGTTTGGGGCAACTTGTATGAAATCTCTGGGAAACTGAATTGGCGAAGTGTGATATCAATGTTAAGTTCAGTGCAATGCATAGAGAGAATATTAAAAGGCATAGTAAAACAAATAATTGTAAAGTCTCACAGATTGTTAGAAAAGGAACACAATAATCCATCAATATTTTAATAGGCTGAGACATGACATACGCCAACAAGGTAAGAGATGTGTTTGTTGTTGCAACAGGCTTAAACTGAACTCCTTGCATAAACACATTTCAGGTAAAAAGGTGCTCCATGAGAGGTTTTCACTACATAGGGGAATGCTATTTGGCACTGGAAAAATGTCTGTTTTGCAGCTATGAGTTAAGGATAGGCATTTACCATATTTTCTTTTAGTTTTTAATTTGTGGATACTCTCCATTTACACTATGTAAAGCCCCCTTCCAGCACAACAAAATTAAATTTAGCATTGTTGTAGACCTAACTATAATGAAAATGATAATTACTCACTATTTGGAAAGGGAATAACATTTATGATTAGTTATTTCCCTCACCCTGCTGCTTAAACAAAAATGGAAATAGTGGAAGAAAGAAAACAAGAAGTAGATTTAGCAAGAAATGGTAGAACATCTGAATAATGATGGAAAGACTGCAAAGTAATGGTGAAATACTATGACATTAGATTTAAAGGCTTCTGAACTTTATTATGAGATTATCTAAAAGCAGAGCCCAGCTATCCTGGAAGGTATTCTGAGGAGACTACTATTTGGAGAAGAGACTTAATTAGGAACAATTCTAGTGATGAAAGAACATGAAAAGGTTTTGAGGTGCATTAACTCAAATACTCAAATTACCTGAACCACTTATGTCTGGAAATCTGGTTTTAAAACATCACGAAGAATATATTTCTTTGTCAGGTTTCTGGTATTTCCTAATTCTGACTGGGCTGGAAATGCTCATGAGAATGTCCTTTCCAGGAGTCAGACTCCTTTTCCAGATGTCTTGGTAACCTACAATGATCACACGTTTGATGCATCATGAAACCCTAACAATTAACCAGTTTTGCACCATTGAGAGATGCTTTCTTTGCAATGTATTGTAAGGAATATATACTTTTACTATACTGTGGGGTCTACATATCAAACATGCTCCTATCTGCCTGGCCACTATGGTAAAAAGAGGTTATGGACCTCAAGGAGATACTTGGGAAGCTACACACTTAAATATGATACATTTAAGGATAAGCTCATTTATGGTATTTATTAACACTATTTACAAAACAAAACATATAGCACAGTAAGCATTACATTGAAAAAGGAATCTGTACAAGCTCTGGTCAAGAGTTGGTGCTGCACCCAGGATCTACTGGTTGTAGTTGGCAGTGTTGGGCAAAGCAATGGATGTGGCTCTCTGATTCTGGGTCTGGTTCTTCATCGACCCTGGCATAGATTAAAGGAGTCTCTGGGCTATTTTAATCTACTGCATTTGGCTATGTTCCCTAAGAGATCATCCACCAGCAGGCGTATTCCAAAGCACAGCACTGTCTAGCCATATTAGCCATCACTATAGTATCTGAGCACATACCTGCGGTGCATTAAGTGTCATGATAATGTCTGCCATGTGTGGCTCATTCTCATCTTCTCACCAAAGGGATAATTGTTTATGCAGTATAGTGTTTTGGTTTTGGTAGGTCTTCATTGGGGCAGTTTCCTTTTTTTAAATGGACATACTGGTATGAGTTGCTGTTAGAGAAAGCAGGTTGAAGAATTGTGCCTTCTTGTCCTTGGAAGAAGAAGGTGGTGAGGTTGGTAATGATTCTTAGTTACTGTGGGAATTCATTCTACAGTCTCAGATGAGCCTTCCAAGTAAGCTGTGTATCTGGCACAGATGGACTTTACCCTTTTAGCCCATTTTGTCTGAGGAGTGGAGTTGTTGACCAGAGTCTTTGTCCTGGAGCTTCAGAAGATATTTTAGATGTGCTACGTTCAGGAAGTGCTGAATTTTGTAATGAAAGTGATGGAAACAGTCAAGGAAATAGGTGCTGACACTCAAGCAATTTTTTTACTTTCATAACTGATGCTGCAAGCCCATAGGTGCCAGCACTATGAACTGCCAAGCCTGAAGGTTCTGGGCTTAGTCCTGGCAAGCCCTGCCACAAATTAAGCACTTGGCTCAGGTCATTGAATGCCTTAAAGATAAGAACCAATACACTGAACTTGATTTGTTATTGCACTAGCAACTGTTTTTTTAGTGATAGGGCTAGTCCAAAATTTTCCATCAAAACTATATTTTTTTAATAGAAAACTGGAGAGGAGGCCTAAAAAATGTTTTTGGAGGGGAAAAAGTGTCTGCTTTCTGAGGAAATTTTTGACTTTTTTGGTTGAAAAACAGAACACCTAAAAACCCAAAAGGTTTCTATTTATGAACAAAAATTTTCAGCCACAAACTGAAACTTTCTATTTGGAAATGTTGGGTCATTTCAGTTGCACATTTTTAGTCAAAACTAAATCTTATTACATTTCGGAAGTGAAATATTTTTGATTTGGCTTGGTTTGATATTAAATCACATAGCCTGTGAGCCACCACAGTGCCTTGTGCCTCTGTTCTCTGTGAGAGTTTGGTTCCTCAGCCAGGCTACATCTCCTATGAAGCACCATGACATGTCGGAGATGGTAGTGCATCATGAGAGATGTAGTCCAGTTAGGGTGCTTAGTCCACTGAGGTGAAGAGGTGCATAAGGCAATATGGCAACACAAATCGCAAAGTTTTATGTTGAATTTTCCTGAAACAAAACATTTTGATTTGGTTTGACAAATTTAAATATTTCAGTTCTGGTCTACCCAACCTGAAACAAAATATTTTGTCTTGATTTGTGTCACAGAAACTTTTGGTTTTTAAGAAAGGTTTTTGGGTTGTTGATGAAAAGTCTAAATTTTCCATGAAGAATTTTATCAAGTTTCCACATAAATATATTTTTCAATTGATTCTATTTACCAATAATTGTATTCATTTCATTTGTGAGTTCTTTGGTAACAAATACAGAGAGAGTTCCTGCCTAGTTACTCAAGTGAATTGTAGTTTCAGTGTTGGTTCTCAGTTCTAAAGAGAGATTTCAAATATTTTAAACAGCCTAAAATTTGTCAAAAGTGTGAACTACATAATGTGCTGGGCTGCAACAATGAAGCATTGTATGAAGCAGGACATTCTTTTCATTTCTGGCATACAGAAATTTAGTCTGCTGTAAATTCTGTAGTATGAATTGTTATAATAGCCAATTTTCAGTCATGCAGAGTAACTTTCACTGCAACTTTTTTTGTTTTATTTTTAAATTCTTTTTCCCTAATGGGAAGAGTACAGATTGTTTCAGAGAGATACAGGACATCTTATTCCTAATCACTTTTCTTTTCTCTTTCATTCCAGATGCTCACAAAGCAGGGTTCTGTTATGTTATCAGAAGTATTTGTTAATAAGAAAGAAACTTAAGCAGTTAACATAACAGAAGTTGATTTGAACTGCTGATACAGAGTTATGTAGAATAAACAGAAGTCTGTTATCTGGGATTTTATTTATAGGGCTCTGCTCAAGCGATCTGAGATTTCCACTTTGTTTTGCTGTCCTGTCCTAGACTCAGCACATAATCTCACTGCACTGCTGCCCTTTTGAGATCTGCTTGCCCTTTTCATCAGTATCAATCCAAAAGCATATTTGTCTAGAAAGGAAACAATTAAACTCCAATCTCTCTCAAAAAACATACTTAAGTAAGTCACAGAGTCAGGTCTGAGGGAATGCAGACTAAATTAGAAACAGAAAAATATATTCACTGCTGTCAAAAGTGGGCGCAATTCTATTGACCTTAATGAAGTCAAAATCACCAGCAGTAAATTAGGTCCAGAATATTCATTTATTTTGCTTTTAAAACTTTAAGAAGTAAATAAATTTAAAGTTGCAAAATCCAAAGAAATTATAATTCTAGCTGTTTGAATTATACTAAAATATTTGAAATGTGAAAGATTTGAACTAGTCAGAACCAAATGGCAATGTGCTATAACTGTTATCAAAGCAAATTCTGCTACTCTTATCAAATATTCAAATCCCTTAAGTATCTGTTGAAGGTTACACATAACATAGTTATCTCCTTTCTTTTCAACACATTCCAGCAATTAAATAAAGAAACGTTTTCTAATTGAAGATTTAGGACTTTTTTTGCATAATTCTGATGTTTATGGTGTTCATAAAATTATAATTAATGCAAATAGAACACATTTTATAGACTCAAATATTTTTGGACATGATCAGCTTTATAGTAGATCTAGTTTCATTTCTATACTCTCAATTATAATTTATAGTTTTGGGATAAAATTGGTTTACTGCTGATATTCTTCTTGACTGTATTCAGCAGTGGAATGTTAGTTCTGACTGATTATTGAATAGACAGTTGTGCCAGTATTTACTAAAAACTGTTTTGCTGCAGGCCTTCTCTACACTCTTCCAGTTATGTTTAATCCATCTTGCCTTTCACCTTGTGACTTTATAAATACTTTACATATACAAGATAGTGATACAAATTTTTATTGTTTTCCAGTTCAATTAAAAAAAATCGTTAGCTCTTCTTGACTTACATGTAGGGCCCAAGTTTCCACATCTTTTTTTCAGTCCTTTTCTCAGAATGGAAGAATAGGGAAACAGAGAAAGACTAGAGTAATATTTGCAAGGGCAGCACTATGGTACAGCCAGAATTCTTGCTTATTGCTGCTGTTTTACATTAAACTAAAGATGGTGGTAGTTCTGCACATTGGCCAAATTTATTATTACCAGGAAACATTAAATTATCAAGCATATTTTCAAGCACAATAAATGCTATTGTAACACATAGGAATGCGAGCTTCAGTGCCTTCGATGTAGTTGGTGTGTCAGACAAGATAGGGGTTAGTGAGAATGCACTGAGAGCTTTCGTTCCCCTTAGACTTCACTTTGAGAATCATTATGGGCACCTGCTCTTCAGTCTTCAGAACTCTCAACTATGGAGGCCCACTGGGATCCATCTTGTCCCTCATTCAGCTTAACATATACATGAAGTCATTAGAAGAGATAGTGAAACATGAACTAAAACAGTGGTATCCAGATGACATCCAATTCTATGCCCTCTTCATGTCAGATACAAACAACACCATCTCCCTGATAACAAAAGGCATGGTTAAGATCAGTCACTGAAAGTATAACAATTGATGATGCTTTGTTCCACCTCCCAGCACTTTAAAAAATTTACCATCCCTGTGACATCACCCTACGCGGAAAGAGTCTACCATTGTTAAAATAATCCACAGCCTTGGAATTCACTTAGATTCCTTCCTCTCTGCAGCTGTATATGCAGATAGCCACAGAAGTCCATCAGTGGCTGAGAAGACTGTTGCCTCTTCTAGTGGATTTGGACTGAGCTACAATGAACCATACCTTTGTATTCTCTTTCTGATTATTGTAATTTTCTGTACTTAAGAATTAAATCAACCCTTAAAAAGCTACAGTTAGTTCAGAATACAGTAGCCTGTCCAGATAGCAGCACCGGCTGCACAGCATACATCACTCCAGAGCTCTGCTTTGCCAACAGGACAGAGTTGAGGATTCATTTCTCATCTTCATAGCCTTCTATGGCAGTGGAGCAAGTTACTTGGGGGAACTGCCTCCCCCTGTGTGATCATGGAGTGAAATTTGTATGTGCAAGAATCTGAGTTTTGTCAGTGACTATCCAAAGGACCTGGAAGTCACTTTCAGAAGAGATCAGGAAGAGTGTGAACTGCAGAGCCTTCAGATCAAAATATAGCCTCCATTTCTTTGGCAGGGTGTTCCCACAGTAACATCGAAAAAACAGACCAAAATCCTGTCTCCACATGTAGGAAAAGAAGGAAAGAGAAGAATATATCTTTGTATGTACACTTCATAATTAAGAGGGCATTCAGATACCACAGTGTTGGGCCTTCGGTATAATCTAGATAGAGTAAGTTTCAGAAATTTTTAACATGCTGACCATACTAGAAGTGGTGCTACACTGAACAGCAGCATGTCATTTGAGGAACCAGTGGTGTTTACGACTTTTGTCAGCTTGATATTTTTTAAAATATTTACTTATAGCCGAAAGAGATCTGTGTTCTTATCCTGGGCTTTGTAATAAAAATGAAAGTTGTCTGGAATCTTAGCTGCAAGGACGAGGAGGAAATCAAGATGGAATATAGTTGCTTAGCTTATGTACTTATTCATGTCCTCTCATGTAAGCCTAGTATGATTTATAGTGTAGAATGAAGAAGAAACCTCAGTTAAGATCAAGTGATCATGCTCTAACATGACAGGGTACTCTTGTAACAGTACTAAGTGGGAGTTTAGTATGCAGAAATCCTGTTCTTTTAATTTCTCACAAATACCTGTAACTACCAGCGAGCTTCAAAACACTACCTCCACCTCTGGGAACTTGGAATTATATAGTTTGTCATTAATAAAATTTCTCGTTTCTATTGTTTAAGGTGGAAATGATGGAAATGCCATCCCAGAATGTGATGTGGCAGTGAAATGCCCAAATGTAGTATTTTATCTGCAGATTCCCAGCAATGATTAAAATCCCATTAATGGCATTGCAAGCCAAATCCTCAATCCTCATTGGTTTCTAAATGCACCTATGTTTGTAGGTTTGTATATTTGAACTCTTACAATGTTCATGCACTTTGTTCAACGTCTTTCTGGTGGTTACTAACAAAATTTGTGTGTTTAGCTATATTTATTTACTGTAACAAAATTAACCCAGTGTCTATTGATGTGGATACAGGGGCAAAATGAGAACACACACATGCATGGAATTAATTATCAGACTGCAACTTTTATTCAGCTTTAACAGTGGGGAGAGGCACTGCCTGCCTGTCACCCATGCTCTCCTATTGCAGGCGTTTAATTGATTCCAGTGCAGGAGTTACAGGGCTCCTTATCGCCTCTCCCTGCCCCCCCCAATTACATGGGGTAGGATATCCTCAGTCTATCCCCCAGAACTCAGCTTTCTCTGAGTCCTAACACACACCCACCCTCTGTGAGTGGGACCTCAGCCCATGAGGGGTAGAAAATCTGACCTCGGCCACTGAAGGCCACAATATCTTACCCTATCTCATTAGCCCAAAGCCCCCTCATCAAAATCCCAGGTCTTTTACCTCTGAGACCCATTACTTTTGTTTTATTAACCATATTGGAAACTGGCCACAAGTTGGGACAAATACATACTACCACCACAGTACCTCAGTTAGGTACTAAGTGCATACCTATTTAACCCTCTGTGGCTTGAAGCTGTTGCAAGGAAGGCAAAAAAACTCCCTGGTCCTCTGCTAATTTGCCCATGTGAGACAAAATTACTTTCTGACCCCCCAAACAGGTGATTGTTTAGACCCACAGCATCTGTCAGGCTGGGTTCCAATTCTTAATTCAGATCAGCAGGGTGGGCTGCTGAAAAGGAGCCGCAAGAGGCTCCACATGACCTGTGAGCTGGGCTAAATCCTGGGAACTGGGGAATGTTGACCAGTCTGCACCCCTCCACCCAAACTGGCCAGTGGGTTCCAGGGACTCTTGTAGGGAGGAGCCATCTTGTGTCCCTTAGTGAATTTCGTCCTCCCTTGCTACTGAGACTCTCTCTCTTCACTGCTGGCCCCATCAGGTTTCCCCCACCTGTTGATGAGTCTGGGAGGCATTTTCCATAGGTAGATGACTGGTTAGTTCAGATATCTGGTAATGACATAATGAGATTTTTGTCATGTAGGTCACTGCTGGTCCATCTCAAGTAAGTGGTTACCAAAAATTGTTACCATCGCATTACTGTTTGGTGACTTAAGTCTTTTGGGAACTAGACAAGCGTCTAGATTGTAAAAACATGGTCACCATACCTCACATAACTAGAAGCCTTAACAGAGTCCAATGACTCAGCTGGTCTTGGCAAATGCACTATCATCTTGCCCCCTACAGTTGTTCTTCCAGGCATATTGGCTGGCCAGAGTGGGGAAGCTTGCTTTGATGCTGTTTGTTCTTCATCTGCTCTGCAGAAAAGAGGCTTCTGACTGCAGAATTATCAGTCCGACCAGCTATATTCATTCATAAACTACTAAAAATACCATCCTGATAAATGATTTTCCTGTATGGTATTTGCATGGAAAAATGCCAAACACAGTTCAACTAAGTGAATTAACCAAATAACTTTTAACAACCAGGATAACATTTTCATTCTTATTTTGTCAAGCTAGCTGGTAGACATTAAAATAGAAGCTTATCTTATTACCTCAAGTTGTGATATTGCTATTTCTGAAGACAAAAGGTTTTTATTTTGATAAATGCGTGTTTTTTAAGTCTACCATTGTATCCATATTTAAAAATATATTTAAAAAATCCAAATTGTGGTAGAGTGCTAATTGTTGCACTCTGGTCACTTAGGTAATTGCATAACAGAGAAAACTGCAGGCTTAATTGGAAGCAATCTACCACTTATGGTGAGATTGTTGACTCTTGGGGGCAACGATTGGGCCAATGAGGTAATGACTTAGTAAGGGAAGATATATAATTGGCCGAAACAGGAAGTAAGGGGAGGAGCTCAGAGAGTAAACTGGGTGTGGTAGAGAATGCTGTTTGGAAGGCTCCTCCTCCTGACACATGCCTGTTCTGTGTTGCTGGGTATTTAAAGATTAAAGATACACATACATGGGGAAAAGAAATGGACTGTGTGTATATTGTGAGTTAAGAGACCTCATAAGCAGACAGTGTGGCACAGTGGGTAGTTGAGGGAGCTCCCTGGGACACCAACATAAATCTGACTTTTTAGAGTCATCCATTGGCAAGGAAAGGATTAATTATTCAACAGTAGAATACCTTTGCTAATAAGAAAATTAATTAGTACAAAACTCAGTTTATATAGTGCTAACTCTCTTCATTCCTGGCACATATTTGACAGCTGAGTCTTTATAAAAGGTTTGTAATGTTCTGACCGACAAAATATTAAAATAGCAGGTTCCTTTGTTTTACAGTTTTCTCTAAGAACAGCAATGTGTTTTGTTAGTGATATGTTCTACTCAATAATACCGGAATACTGGTGTAGTACATAAACCTTTTACTACTCTTGAAAACCCAGTTTGAACCTTGAGCTAGTCATTTGCATGATGTTCCTTGGGATTACCTACATTCTTGTCCACTTTGACCTTGTAATTTTGCTCACAGTTGGAAATGTAATGCAGAGTGACTAAGATAATGTTGTTTACACAGACTTTAAGTGGAGTGACATTATAGTCAAGCAAGTGTCACATCACCCAAAGTGAAGGAAGACTTAATTACCATAATCCCGTGAATACTAAAATTCTTTAGCCATGTGTAGCATAATAATGTCATGTTCTGCATGTTATATTTAATAATGTGAAGGTACACTATATTAATTCTCAGGCGTGTTTTTTGTTATTTTAGACCTAGTGCAAACATGTTTTAAACCTGCTCAATAGAAATGTTGTAGTAGATGCAGTTCCTTGGATGTATATATTGCTACGTGTTAGTTTCTTTTTCTTTAAAATCTAAAATTTGAGTGGCAATACAAAATTAATGGGACTACACTAACATACCGATTAATCCAGTGAGTAGGTGATGGGTCTGTAGATGGTGAAGGGTAAAAACTAAATAACAGGGAGATAAGAATGAGACAATAACCACCTATTATTGTGTAATGAGAAATATGCCATTAATTTATGAAGAAAGTGATGACTTTTTTTTGTAAGCCTGCAGAGCCTTGTCCTTTAACATTCAGATGATCCTACATTTTTTGCTGATGTCTAGTATGCCTGATTTGTGATCTCAAACAGGAGTCAAGATTGTGAATAAGTGTAAAAAAAGAAAATTGCAAAGGAGCAAGACTGTGATGCACTCTTCTGAATACAGCATAATATATTATAGAAACTGGATTATTGTTCCAGTTTGGTTTGGTTTTTAATCCAGCAGTTGCCAACACTGAAAGGTATCAGTACAACCTACTGCATACTCCTTTAAGCGTATTTGACCTAGAAAGTTGGACTGCTTACAGAGTCTTTGCTAAACTGAATTTAGACACAATGGATGGAAATCAATCAATAGCTGTTCTCTTCTTCCCTTTAACACTGGACCCCAAAGATCTCCTCATGCTTTGTCATGTCCTATATGCTATGTATCTAAATTAATTCTATGTTCAATGTCTGACAAGAATAAATAGATCAAAATTATAGCAGAAGAATCCAGTTTGCCTTAAAAATGTTTGAAATCTGAAATAATACCTTGAAAAAACCAAGAGAAAGGTGATTGACTGAATTCTGCAGTGGTTTATGTGCTCAAAATGTAGGAATCAGTATTTAGCTCCTTAATGTTATATATCCAGATTATGGATTGACTAATGTTTGTATCTCTGTTGAATGTGAGAGAAAAGAAATACGCAAGAAAAACATAAAGTGGAAATTCAACAAGTAATACACACTGTTTAAGTACAAATAGATGATACTACAAGAGTATTGATCCTGCAGTGGATATTTTCTCCAGTAAGTACAGAAGGATTGAGCTTTAGGGGCCTGGTTCTAATCTTACTTACACCAGCTTCGTACTAGTGTGATTCAGTTATCTTCAGTTGAGTGAGTTATACCTTATATTACACAGTGGGAGTGAGAGGAGAATCTAGCTCTAGGTTTGTAAACATATTATGGAATGGATATCTAGGGACAGAGTCTGCCTGTTTTTACATTATGTGGGCTTTGTGGGAGGAGGGTGCAAAGAGTTTTCCTTTCCCCTCTTGCAGCATGTGCATAAAGACCAGGTACAAGAGCAGTCCCTGCATTCAGAGCACTGCAGAAGCTGTTCTGTCCCTACCTCCTCAGCCACACAAAGCACCTGAAGAGGACAGGGAGGAGGTGAAGCCATGACCCCACCTAATATCTCTTCACTGGCTCTTCACAAAGCAGAACCAATGCAAAGGGGGAAAACGGTGCACTCCATAATGGAGTGTGTAACAGCCAATTTTGAAGCACGGTGTTTCCTGGTACTCACCCAGGCAGTACCCCTTACTCTGATCTGTGTTGAGGGTGACATGTTCTAGCCCCTTAGCTTTGTATCTTCAACAGTGTCTAGCTTCTGAAAAACAAAGTTTTGCTCTGCATCAAGCTGTTATTGTCATAATGATAATGATGGTAATACAGAGACTATCATACCTTTTGTACCTTTAGCATTCTTTCCTCAGGAGGAAAAATGGTGAAAGTCCAACAATGAATAAATACAATATATTAACAAATAAAACATTGTCAACAGTAGATTTGAAAGAAACAGGCCCTGTGCTGTCCTGGATGTCAGTTCTTATATCTGAACAAACTGGAGAGGTGCCAGCATATACAATTCATCAGTACAGCTCTTGTTTCTTCCTGTTGCCAACTATTTTGTGTACAAAATACATAAATAATGCGCTCAATTAAAAAATTAAAACCGTTCAAGGTCATTAAGATTATTTAGTTGCTCCCTCTCTTTATCAAATAGTTTAGAATATAAATTAGGAGATTTCTCTGACAGGAAAAATAATATGAAGTTCATATTCGTATTGTATTTTTAAAGTTACATAAAAATAATACGTTCCTTAATGCAGGGGACAGGAGTAGATGACTTATCAAGGTCCCTTTTAGTTCTGCATTTCTATGATTCTTATAATTAAAACACATGTGTAGAGCACTGCTAAATGCATAACCCCTAAGAAACCCAGTTAAGATACTTCCCTTGCCCAAAAGTGCTTACAGCCTAAATACGATGACAAAACAAACACAAGCCACAGATGCCATTTGTTAGAGTTTGTGCAGTATAAATGAAAAGAGAGGTTTATGGTTGCTGATTTTTTAAGAAAATATTCTCCGTCTACTGTTAGTCATTGCTTCCGAATATTACATGCTCTACCTGATGGTTTACCTGGACTTAGAAGATCATATTTATAGGTTTGGAAAGAAAGAAGCTGCGTTCCATTAATTTAATTTTGCTATCTCTGTGTACACTTTTATTCAAATCATTGTTTTGTATAGCATGTGCTCCTGATCAGTAATCTGGCTGTGCTCAGATTAGTTTTCATTGCTTCAAGCTGACCAAATTTCCCTTTGAAATAAGGGCATTGGAGCTTTAACCTTGACACTGTGGTAATGTAGAAAGCCTGCTGTAAAGTCACTGAGCTGGTGCTAGAAAGCTAGGAGCACCTGTGAGCACAGACTGTTGGACTGAATTCTGAGCCCCTAGAGTGTTCAGGCTGCAGCTGCTGGGTTGAGAAGCAGTTGGAAGCGCTTCATCGCTCCCTCTTGTGAAGTGCCTTGAGACCCACTAAAGGGTTTTAACTTTCTTTGGATGTATAATTTTTGTTGATTAACAGGAGTTCTGGGAAGGAGCCCTTTTGTAAAACTGATGACAGGGAGGAGCTGCCTGGGGCATGGGCTGTCAAGTGATCTCCTTTGTGACTATGATAGTGCAAATATTACCAGGGAATCAGAATCCCTTCTCTCTCCTAATTCCCTGGAGCAGTAGTCTTCAGACATAAAGCTGCACAGTTGATATTCCCAGATGTGAACTCTTTCAGGTCCCATCTTTTTTGCTATTTGAAATTACAGCATGTTTTTGGAATATGTAAACTTGTGAAATCATCACTTTTAGCAGAAATGCCAAAAAATGTTTCCAGATTTATGAAGAACAAAACTCAGCTCTGGCAGTTGTCAAAATACTTAAATAGACTCCTTTCCACAGATTTTTGAACTACTAATGCAGGCTTGCCTGATAGCTTATTGTGTGTGACATGTTTTGGTTTTTTTCCTCCCAAATATTTTATTGTAATTGTTCTATGCTCCTGTGGACCAAAACTTCAAACATGAAACCTGAATAATGAAAAGACCAGGACCTCATAGGATAATGGTATGTTGACTCTCACAAGTGTTTTTCAGAAACTTTCGAAAAGACTGTCTAGTGATTTTTTTAAATCTTTATTTGTATGTAGCTACATGATCTTTTAAAAAATGGTGTCAGTATTTTTCAAGTTCAGTAACAGCTTAATATTTCCATCATTAGCCAACTAAAAGTATAAGCTTAAAATTTGGTTTAGATAAAATCATGTTACATTCCTGAAACATTATGAAATTAGAATGTCTAGTAATACAGTCTCAAAGACCAATAAAGTGCAGCACTACTTGTGTCTATTTTTGTCAGAGAGAGGTACTGGAGTTGGGTTTCAAACATAATGTATTACGTGGTGGATTGTGGTAGCTGATGCAAAATTCCTTTCACCAGTTCTCTCCCCATTAAAAAACCAACCAACCAAAAAACCCCTCACACACTCAGAAAAATATATTTTATGCAAAAACAGGATGGTTTAACTTTCTAATGTAATAATTGTGGGAATCAGTGTGGTTTTCAGACAGTAGGTAGCAATCTGCATTTAAAAGACTATACTTTGAACATTGTCTGCGCAGACCTTACAGAACAGTTAGCACATCTAAAATTCCTGCAACTGCAAAACTAATTAGTGAAATTAAGTTGAAAATGCTGTAAACAAGTGAAGTTATTATTCATTCTGTACTGCATTACAAATGTGGGAGGACAAGTTAAATGATAAATTAGGCATGAACTGCTTTAATCTGTAAGCTGAACATGTTAGCAAACGGTCTGCATTTGTAATTAGTATTTACAGCCACAGGAGAGTGCCTCTTTTAAAACAGTGACAGGAAATTGATCAGTTTAGGTTGTCATAGCAACCAGAAGACCTCCATTTCTTTTGCTGGCTTTTGTCTATTATGCCATCCCCATGTTTAGAAATATATTTATGAACTGTAAAGATAAACTACTCAATAATGCAAAAGAGGCTGGGATGTTTAAATGCCAAACTGACAGGGTCCGGTGAATGCCTGACTACCCGATAACAAGCTTAAGTGTTCTGTGGTTGTCATGACATTTCTTTTACAAAGCAAAGGATGTCTGGAAAAAAAATCTTAAAATTAGCCGAAAATGCAAATCTCTTTATGAGGCTGTCACCTTCATAATAACAGACAATAATTGATGATTTATGAGATGCCACCATAGCAACCAACTCCTTCAGCGCCCCCTGGTTACTTTAATACAATGGGTTAGTAGACTCTTGTGAAAAGTTTCCATCACAAGACCAGGAGGTCTCCTAGAATCTTAATCCATTAGATCTCATTTAGTGAGGGTCAAAAACGTTGCAGAGATTTTTCAAAATCGTCCTACAAATGAAAAGAATGTAATGCTTTATGAAAAAGCCATGTAAAACCTACAAGCATATTTTGTAGCAAAAATCAGAGTGGTGTCAATCAGAACCTTTCAAAGAAAAGTAATCCCCCCTCTCAAGGTTGAGTGCAAGCTCTGATGTTTAAAGGTGTGTGGCATAGTTCTCTTTGGGGGTGGTATATTTCATGTAGCATTTTTATTAAACAATGAAAGTCTCTTTTTCGATTTGTCTAAATTAATCCTTTTCTTGCATTTTTTGTGTCGGGCGAAATGAACATCAATTTTTAAGCTAAAACTTCGTTTAGATTCTTAAAGCCCTTCTTTCAAGGTTAATTGGACTTGTTTATTAACGTCTGCCTCTAAGGGAATATATTTCTATATATTTGCTCTGTGTTGAGCTTTTCTTATAAGAAATTAATACATTTTCTAAAAATGTTAAGAACATTTGTTACTGAAAATTGGCTAATATCTCTTAAAAATTAATAAGACTTAAAAGCTGTTGTATATTGTGGGGTTTTTTTTTTGTAACATGGGCACCTCGTGTGTCTGCAGTTATATTGTTTACAGACCAAAGGTTTGCTGCTGTTTTTGCCCAGTCACTTGCTTGTAAGTTCTGGGGAATTAGGATCTGTCTTCCTTGTTCAGGTCCATACATATTCTTAAGTGTATTGGTTTAGGATATTTATTACCTTTTCAAATGTCAAGGGACCAGATTGTGTGTAGTGTTCTGTGGGAGTGCAGGGCACAAGGAGCCTTGTCTCACCATTCTCCAAATCCCAGACACATTTAGTTTCTGAATTTGGGGCCTAGAAACCTGAACTTGAAGTGCCCCTAGTAAGCTTCTGCATCATATGTGGATGACCATTGTTTTCACTTGTTATTAAGTGAAGATTAGATGTGTGCCCTTGTTCCTCTATCCCAATTACGCACACTGTCTGACAGTTCAGGATGTGTGAATAACAAAATTCAGCCCATCACAAATAGCATCCTCAGGATGATCCATGCAGTACAGACCATACCCTAAACTCTTTACTCAAAAATAGTCCCAACAAATTTAACAGTTTTGTCAGTGTAAGGATTTCAGGATCTGGCCCTGTAAAAGGAAGGGGATTCAAGCAACAAAATATAAATCCTTATTAAGAAACTTCCCGTTTTCTTGTTTGCTTGTTTCTTCAGTATTAATTTTTTTTCAATAATGGTTGGGATTTTCATAATCACCCTGAAAACTGGAATCTCTAGGGAGGGTGTAATATTCTCATGTTGTCAAAGAAACCTCCTTTCCCATGCAAAGGATACATTGGAAGTGTAAAAATCACAGTAAAAAACCTTATTTGTCATACAGTTGAACTGAAGTCCATTTGAAGTTGATAAATACCAGCTGTATAAACAGAGAATTAAACAAAAGCAACTGAAAACTTGCTGTGAAGTAAACAGGTGAACTGTATGTAAGACAAAGCAGTTCCCCAAAGGCATTCTTGGTACATGGTCATTATTTAACCCCTGCCTGAAAATAAACAATGCTGGCAGTGAGAGTGTTGGGGGGCCATGATATATGAACAGTGTCAGTACTGTAGGCTGATAACCTAGAGCTTGACATCCTTATCTATAAACTTGGACAGATAAATCAGTTTGTTACTGTCACTTTATTCACATGCTTCTATGATAGCAAATGATAATCTTTCTACTGTCTAGCACAGCTAATACTTTATGAGGTGAAATATTTGGAAAATATCAACGAATTCTGTTTTTCCTTGAAAGGAAAATCCTTTACACTTGGTTACATATTGAGCACAATATTTCACAATATGGGATGGAGTTGTTTGCATATCAGCAGCAGACAATAAACTGTTTTGTCACATTCAATTATTTATGCCAAAGAAATCATGACAGCGTCTTTTTCTAAAAGATAATATTGGTAGCAAATGTAGTTGTGTCTGCTGAAACTAAATGCTGTTGCTAAATAAATTAATATTTTGGTCTTGTGACTTTTTAATTGGAAAATAACAGCTGTTCCTAGTTGGAACTGATGACTTTGTCTTCTGTGGTTTATAGGAAAGCTGTAATCAAGATTTCACAAGCCTCCATACTGGGGGGAAAAAAAATTAAACCCCACTCCATCCCACACTCTTTTAGGTGTAAAATTTGCCTTCTGGCGGCACTGGAGGTGAACAAAGGAACAGGATTTCATTTGAAGTAATATTACAGAACATAAGCAGAAAACAGGCCCTTTTATCTGAATTTCAGTTGGCCAGTTTGTTAAAGGATACACTAATTAAAATTATCCTTCCAAATGAGTAAGTTGTTTCAAATTTGTAAATGCTTCGAATCTGAAATATTAAGTTTCTCCAAATATGAATTTCTTATCCAACCTTTTTCATCAGTGATTTTGCCAAGCCTTATCTCCTTTCCCTCCCTGAAATCCTGAAAATAACCAACTCTTGAGACCTTCAAAATTTACATTTTGTTTCCAGAAAAGCGTGTGAAGAATTTAATCTTTCCCCCACCTTCAAGTTGGACATTAAAAAAACCGAAAACAATCCCCACCCCCACCCAAAAAAAAAACCAACAACAAAATAACAACTAACCAAACAAAATGAAACCTCAACAAAAGCACCTTGCCTGGCAACCCCCTGTATGGTCTCTTGAACAGGTGAAATGGAGTGCTTTTTACTAACTAGTCCTCCTCATGGTGGATTCTAAGCCTTCAGCGTTCAAACCCCACCCATCTTGTAACTGCCTCGTTCTTCTTGCGTATGGACATAGTCGATGCCTGTTCTGCTCAGGAGAAAGTCACTCCCCAGATAGGTGTTCTGTGTGCCAGTCTTTTCCTTGAAGACTCACCAGTGATGCTTGGGTCAATTTACAAGCTTGAGACGTCTATTGGGACTTCTGACCCAGAGGGAATGTTAACTATACAATGTTCCTTTGAACAGACTCCATGCTGTGGGGTCCGGAGAGAAGAAGGCATCACCCACGTTGACAATGACATCCTTGACATCCTGTGACTTTGAAACTAACTACCTCTGTGTTAGCAACTTCACTGCTGGTTCCAACAGTTCTGGTGCCTGTGCCCCCAACACCCAAGGGTGACACTGTCAGGGCTAGATGGAGCATAAGCACAGCTCCAAACACCATGTGGCATCATCTGTAAACATCACTCCTCTAAAGGTAAAACCATCTTCGCGCCCTGCTGTGGAGATGTAAGCTTGACCTCTGGCACAGCATATGAGAAAGAAGCTGACCCCAGTGCTGGCATTAGTACAATCAAGGACTTGAGATATAGCCCAACAGAGGAATTGCCATGCCCCTGGGAGACATCTTCCTAAAGTGACCAGATATCCTGATATTCAGGGCTTGGTCTCAGATATACCCCCCACACCCTGTCCTGATTTTTCACATGTGCTATCTGGTCACCTTACTCTTCTGTACCAGTGTGGCAGCCAGCACTGGCATCTCCAGCATTGGAGACTCATCAGTCTATGGCTCTGCTGTTTTCTCCTCATCACCTTTGCAGACCTACTTGTTTTTGCTGGCACTGAGTAGAGATACCGTTCCCCTACTTTCGGAGGGGAACTCCAGGAAGGGCTGCCCCCCCTTCCCTCATCTGAGGCTCCACCTCAAGGAAAACACAAGTAGCGCTGGGCTGACTGACTGCAATTTGGCCAGTATCTTTACAGCATGCTGCCTTAGACATATTGGCTTTACTGGGGACCATGACTGCATAGGTCCTGGTAGATCCTCCCCACACCCATCGAGAGAGGAGGCAATCCTGTTTTCGAGCAGCATCATTACTGAGGCCACCCAGGCCCAAGCCAGATGTCAGCTTCTATGGGCAGGTGACAATTTGCATCCTCATGTAAGGTGTCATAATGACCAAATGAGGCAGTGATACCAACCCCTGCATCAGTGGTTGATAATTTTAAGACAACCCTGGACCTCCTGTATTGTATCACAGAGACATTTGACATTGAAACCACAGTGATCCAGGAAGTCACACAAGCTCTTCAACATACTGCTCCAAATTGCCCTCTCCGTCAAAGGGACTTTAGCAGACCCTGGCCACTTGACCCTTCCATCTAAATGAGTGGAAAAGAGGTACCATCTGCCAGCAAAGTTCTTTGACCATTTCTATGAACACCCAAATCTGGGGTCTCTGGTAGTGTCAGCAGTGCAAAAGAAGTCCAGGTCCAGAAAGGGCATCACAAAAGAAAAAGACCCAGAAACCGGACTTCTTTAGGCACAAGACAGACGTTCCTCCACCTTATTGCAGCTCCACGTTGCAAACTTTCAGGTCCTGTTTGCAATATATAACTTGCTTACTTGGAAAAGAGTCACTCCCTTATTGCCTTTATCCAGAATTCTACAGGAGAATAGTGAAGAATTAAACGAGATGAGGGTCAGATGTTGACAGAATGCTTTTGCAAGTTGCTGTGGATGCATCCAACACAATTGTGAGATCAATGGCCACAGCTGTCACAAGGAGGTCCTAAGGCATCCTGAAGGAAGTGCAATCCACCATAGGGGACCTGCCCTCTGAATGGATGGGAATCTTTATCAGCAGAACAGACAAAGCATTCAAGTTGCTAAAAGACTCACGGGCCACACTACAATCCTTGGGAATCTTTTCTCTCTCTCTCTCTCTCTCAATATCAATATCAATATCAATATCAATATCAATATCAATCCCTGAAGAAATAAAAGGCACCATCCTACTCCCAGGGTTGACTGCCTGAATACTCATAGAGGAAAATACCTTGATACCACAAGAGATATCTATTATTGTCCTTCTCCTGGTACCATCTGTGAGGCAGCAGGTATTATGGGGGTATCTAGAACCATCTTTTGGAGCCAACTTGCCCCTTCCCAGTAGACTTGGTCTACTATCACAACCATGTGGGTGTTGGACATCATCACCCAAAGGTACCCAGTTGTTTTCTATTTCTTATCTCTTAATCACCCCATCATCAGGGACCCTCCTCACAAAACCTTGTTACAAAAATATTGGTCTCATTGCTTCATTCAGGAGCCAGAGGAGAACTAAATTTGGAGTACAAGGGAAGACATTTCTACTCCTAGTATTTCATTACCTCAGAGAATAAAGGGGTCTTTGTCCTATCCTAGGAGGCTCAACAAAGAGATAAGCTGCTTCAAATTCAGGATGGTAATGCTTGCCTCCATCATTCCATTTCTTCAGGTTCAAGACCAGTTTTTGGTTCTCAATTTGCAGGATGTGTACTTTCATGTAACTTTCCAAATGGCCCAAAGGAAGTACTTGAGATTCACATTGGAGCCAAATCTCCATTAGTGCAGCTACTGCCATTTGGACTTTCCACAGCACCAAGAGTCTTCAGAAAATGAGTAGTGGAGGTGGCAGCCCACTTTTACCCTTACTTTGATGATTGATTAATCATAAGGAGATCTCACCAGGAGATGTCAGCAATCCTAGAATATGTCCTCTCTCTGTTTGCCCAGCTAATGCTCCAGGTGAACTATGAAAAATCATCTGTCATCTCATTACAGACAGTAGAGATCACAGGAGCTGTGACTGACTCCACGTCGAGTCATCTCACTCTGAAGATGGACTTTCTAGTTGCTATCACTGTGGTACAGAGAGTGAATGAGTATGAAGCACTGATGGCTGAGCCTGCATACTAGACTTTTCATGGAGGCAAGGTGTTCAAATTAATCCCCAGTGTGGTCTCAGATCTCCATCTAAATCAGGTGGTTAATTTATCTTTCTTCTTCCTCAAACCCCCACTGTACACTGGAAGAGAAGAAGCTACTCATGCTGGATGTTTCCAGAGCCTTCCTTAACTGCAGTGAGAGAACCAAATCATTCAGATTGCTTATTTCTGGCAATAGCTGGCTGTTCTGAAAACCAGGCTATTTCATCCTAGAGAATATTGAAGTGATTAACACTGTGTATTTTGACATGTTACCAGTTGGCAGGTGTATTTCTTCCACTAAACATCAATGCTCAAAGCTCAAGCAGCATCCCATTCTCTGCCTGCTTCAGACATGTACAAGTATTCAAAATCTACTAAGTGGTGACACGTCAAACATTATGCATTGGCTTTAGCCTCCAGGGCAGCTCCAAGTTTAGGAGAGCAGTGCTACAATCACTGTTTGACTGGTGCGTATGTGTATCTACAGTGGAATCCACACTGACAACATCTTGAAGAACCACCGTTACTGTAAAGTAAGTGTTGTTTCCTAGGCTTCTTTGAGAAGAGAAGTTAGCTGAACCCATATGTACATACCACAACATTATTCTGCAATAAATGTGACTTTGTAGCCATCAGATGAATTATTGATGGTGTTTTGATCAATAAGGTTGGAACAGGAAGTTTTTTGAGTGCTTCTCCATATATATTCCTCTGTGGATGCACAAATGCCTCACATGCCCAAGATCAAAATCTTTTGGCTAAGGGTGTCTGCTGGGCTATGGCTATGCCAAGAGTGCCGTTGCATCCTGCATCTGAGATCATAAAGGAGAGAATGGGGTCAACTGATGCTCAGTTCTCCTGTAGCTGTCAGATGGAACTCAGAAGTATGTTTCTATCTCTTGCACACTTGTGAATCTAGAAAGAAAAACATATTTTTGTGCATAGTTATATGTTTAGTGTATATTTGTAGTTATTGAATTAAGGATATTTTTTATTAGGCTTCCATTCTACATAGTTTTTCTTTGATTTTTTTTCATTACCATTTCTGGGCTTCAGCCATTATGTCTGAGAAAAAAATCTCTAAGGTTCAAATATTACCCCTCATATGAGGGAGTCCTAACCCTCAGTGATGGGCATTATAGACACCTGTTTTGTTGGGCTAAGAGGCATATTACTGACAGGTGTTTAATTTATCTTTTTTCTAAGCGAGCCCAAAAGGCAAAGAAGTCTCACCTAAAACTTTATTTTCTGGACAAATCAATAAGATCTGTCTTGGATCTATGTGAACAAAATCCACCCAGATCTGAACAGTCTTTCACAAGCATTGCTCCAGTTACTCTGACTTCTACAACTAGCTCAAGTCCTCCATCCCCTGAGAAGCATTCCTCTGGTACTTTTACAGTGGGGAGGTTCACCTGTGTACTACCCAAGACCTCTGTTGTATGATACTTATACATCTAACAGGGAATCAAGGGTTCATAATTACTCTAATACTGGGAATATAAGGAGAGACATCTCACTTGATATCCTCCCCATGTCTTCCAATTTAGTTCACTTAGCTGTCATCCACGGCTGTACAGAATACGGTGGGGCTTCCATCATTCTAGGAAGCCTTTCTGCTCTCTCTAGGACTAAATCTTCCTCTTCAGTACAGTTTCTGTGAGTCCAAGAGCAGCAGCCCTCTGATGCCACTAGCTGATCCTTAGTAGTCACAAGTCTCTGATGAAGATATCCATCAGTTACCTAAATTTGTTCCTGCTGGATGTCTCCTTTGGCAGAGCAGTTTTATAATTTCTGTTCAGGTAGACTCTGAGCACATATGTGTGTTACATCAAGTTACTGCTTGTGAGTTACGAAGAATGAAATGTATGGAGACAATTACTTAAAGAAGAAAAAACAATTTTATATTCTACGGTATCTGTGGTTCTTTGACATGTGTTGTCCAGCCTGCCACCCAAACCCCCTACTGTGGATTCCTATAAGAACCACAATTACTGCACTGTAAGTAACAATTTTACACTGTTTATTTGTTTTTAAAAATAGAGTGCAAGGTGGGCATCATTAACTCTTTTACGCTATGCTGAACAGCTTTAGAGGTGGGTTCAGCCCAATGTATTCATTCAATGTCAAAGTAGATGAGAAATATATAGGTCAAGTTGGTCATATGGTCAGGATCATATTTATTGTGATGAGAGTCGACAATGAGCCAGTGAGGTATGTCATTTTAATAACTAACACCTAATGTTATGTTCTTCCTATCCTAGTACAATTTTCGTACCCAGATTATGATACTTTCCTTTTGACCAGAAATTAGAACTGGGCATATTTTCCCCTCAAATATTTGCTAAAATAAAATCCTGAACGAACCATGGCTGCACTTGCACCTCATTAGTGTGTTCTATATGTGACTAATCCAGTGAATAAGTTTACATGCGAAGTTCTTTATGAAAATAGGGAATTGTAAGAAAATATTAAACTGCTAGTTGCAAATCTTTACATTGGAATCCCGTTTGTGTGAATTAAGCTCATTCAACAGAACAGAAATAATACCATATTTTCTACATGTACAACTAGCTAACATACCTTGAGTTTTCCATATTGAGTACTCACAATGGACTGCTCATTAACAATCAACCAGCCAAGAGTTTATTTTTAGAAATGATATAAAATATTGAATATTCAAGAATATTTTAAGCTGCACATAGACCATTAAAATCAGAAAGACCTAAAATTATGTAATAAATAATTCTCCACAAATTTGCTCAGTATGGTACGCCAGCCCCCCTTTCTGGCGTTCGCCCACTGGCAACAGTCCCTATAGGCAGTGGGGCCTAAGGTAATCCCACTCCAGTCCAGGTCTTCCCCTCTCTTTGGCCCTTCCCTACAGGGCAAGCGGGTGCAGGCTTTTCTGTAGGCCTGAGGGGCTGTCTCCCCAACCTTAGCAACCTCTACCTCCAAACCTGTCTCTCCAATACTCCAGCAGCTCCTTCCTCTTCTCCTCACTTCACTACCTCTAACTGCCTGCTTGCACTGGAGGCTTTTAAGTGTTTGGGGCGGGGCTCCTTGTTTAGCCCCAGGTGGCCTAATTAGTTAAGCAGCCCCAGGTGGCCTAATTGCCTAATCAGCCCCAGCTGCAACCTCTTTCCTGCCTGTAGGGAAGAGGGCTTTAAGCATTCTAGGGCTCACATATCGGCCCTGAAGTACCCTGCCATAGCCATCTGGCTTGACTTTACCACATCAGTTTTATCAGAAATAAACTTCTCTGCTTTTATTATCCTATGGTGCATAAATGAAGTAGCAGAGTGTTTAATACATTTTTGTGACAAACTCACACGTGGATACACATTCACACCCACTTTCTTTCAACCAAAGTATAACTTAGTCTATTTAGTGAGGGCTTCCTTAAACTATTCCATGAAGTTTATGCCTTGTCTAATAAAATCACAAGTATTATACATGTACTTATGCTTGAGGATTTTCTTTTTGCTAATAGAACATATTTACATGATGAAAAAACAAATAAAAAACAATCTACCCCCAGAAGCTATCATATTTCCCTAGCAGCTTATATTTATACTATAATTGTGTTACAGAAAATATATTCTGTCTAACCCTTAATATTAATATGTACATCTAACATGTATTGTTTAGTGTCAGAAGTTAATAATATCCCTAATTTACATTTTTTGTAAAATAATTGAAAAAATATTTTAAAAATTTGCTTCATTTAAACATTTAATAAACATTGGGAAAGCTTAGAAATTTCATATAACAATTTATATTGCTTAAATGATCTTGTTTCTTCTGTATTGAGAAAATAATTTTAACACAGTGAATAGCCTGTACACACTTGTATATTGCAGGTATTTACACTTTCAAAGTTCTTTGAAATACTTTTTCACCATAGTATAACACATTAAATATGCAAAAATGTCATGTAATGATAAAGTTTCCAGTATAATTTATACAGCAATTAAATAGACTAAAATTCATATAATTAATGTGCATACAGTAGAACCACATAGTTATGAAAACCTCAGGCATGGAGGCTGTTCATAACTCTGAAATGTTCGTAACTCTGAATAAGACATTATGGTTGTCCTTTCAAAAGTTTACAACTGAACATTTACTTAATACAACATTGAAATTGTACTGTGCCGAAGAAAAATGCTGCTTTTCCTTTTTTTAGTAGTTTATTTTTAACACAATACTGTACTGTATTTTTTTGTTTATGCTGCTGCCTGATTGAGTACTTCCAGTTCCAAATGAGGTGTGTGGTTGACTGGTCAGTTTGTAACTCTGTTGTTTGTAACTCTGAAGGTCTACTGTAACTCACAAAGACACTTTCACTTATGTCCTGTAATACCCACAAGATAGAATATAAAGCCATATGAGACACTGTATTTAGCATGCTCCATTGACTGCCTAACCTGCAATCTGTCCTCAGTGAATCCATCTCTACTGCTAGGGTTAGTTGTAACATTCCAAATATCTAAACAACTTCAACAGCTCTTTTGTTTCCCCTCCATAACCAAAACCTTGCAGTTGGTCCAACAGGCAGAATGGGAAATATTCAATCAACATACTGATCCTTAAGGTTAGGACTGTGTTATGTATGGAAAAGCTGTTTTCAGTAATACTAATCAGTTCATTTTAATCTGAAATTTATCAGTCATAATTTTCTCTCTCTTCAGCCTGTTGAACTATATTATTTGTAGAATAATCTGGTTCAACTTTACAGGTGGAAGAATATGCAAAATAATACAAAACGATATGCAAAACAATACAACAAAACTTGTAAAACTCTCCAAAATAGTTTCGAAATACATTTACTGTAAAATATGTATAGAATATCTGGTGATATAGTGTATAATAAAGATTTCATTGACACTTATTTGTGATGACCCAATTAATTAATACATGGTTTTACCATTCATTCCAAACTTGTACTGGAAAAATCCTCATTTATATCACAGTGCAAATGCCTGCAACTTCAAAGGTGGATGGATTTGGTCAAGTGAGAAGAAAGAGATGTGTGTTAAATTAGTGAAACAAAATTTGAAACATAATTATATAATTAGGTAAAATATGGCTGTATGCTAGAGCTCTCGTACTGATAAAGTAGGAAACACAGCTGAAGCTGATGACAATGTTATATCTTGTTTGCAGTGTTGTTTTAAACAGGATATTGATCCCAGGATATTAGAGAGAGGAGATGGGTGAGGTGATATCTTTTATTGGACCAACTTCTGTGGGGGAAAGAGACAAGCTTTGGTGTGATACAGAGCTCTTCCTCAAGTCCAACTTGAAGAAGAGCTATGTATGGCTCAGAAAGTTGTCTTTTCCCCACAGAAGTTGGTCAAGTAAAAGATATTACTTCACCCACCTCCCTCTCTAGTACTGTTAGATCATTTTTATGGATTATTTTTGTTGCTCAACAGCAACCTTTGTATGTCTACATCAGACCAAGGAGGATTTTTTGAGTAAACATTGAAGAACTACACTCAGCATTAGCCACATAGCAATCTGAATGTCAGAAACCGTAGAAATGTTTTATGAAAGGTACAGGGAGAAAAAACCTCAAGCCAAAGATTTAAGATAAGAGAAGGTAACATTGTGCCTAAATATTAGGTTATACCACAGTGTTTAATTATTACTGAGCACACATTAAATCTATTCAGATGTTTTTTCACTGTTTCTCAGCTAGTTCAGGACTACATGCAACCTATCACCTAGGATTCACAGAAGGAAATTATACCCTAGCCATATCAGGAGGTGGACCAATAACTCTCCTGATAATGCAAGGCTTTTTCTTATCCCCTTGTATCTGTTGGTTCTCTCCTATTTTGACTTCTTGTTCTGCCAGTTTCCTTGTTTTGGCTCCTGAGACTGTCTTTATTATTGGCACTTAACAGACGATATATAAATAGAAATGGAAGCTTTTACGTAAGAATTAATTGGCTCATAGTATTTGAATTTTTTTCCTACAACTGTGATTAGATGTGGTCATATTGTATTACATAAGATTTTAAAAAAGGTGATTATGGACTGTAAAATCACTGATAATTTTTTGAGGAGCTTCTGAGCTACTAAGCAGTTGCTGCAGAGTGAAAGAATACATTCCTCCACATGGAATCCCTTCATTATCCTAGAAAAATGATCGTGCTGTCAGGGTAGGGTTGCCTTCTACTCTGTTTAGACGGTGCCTACCATGATGGCATCCCAATCCTAATTGGGTCATCTTTGTGCTACCACAATATAAATGGTAAAAAGGTTAGTGGTGTTCTGAGAAATAGCATTTCAGGCTGATAATACTCTTAAAAATTATTTACAGCTTTAAAAAGGTGTAGTGTTATTCTTTTCCACATAAAGATTTCATTAATGATGATTACCTCTCTGCAGATGTTATTTGATATTTCCATTTCTCTTTATTGTTAGGTTATAGGGAGGGAAATATCACCTTTCTGTTTGCTGAGAAGTTCTTATTTGGTAGCCACACACTGAAAACCCACATCCCCTTATTTTGATGTGCCTGAATCAGTAAAATATTTTTATTTCACATATTTCCTTTGTTAAATCACATAATATGCTTAACATAGCTAGCGCTACTATACATAAGGAAGGCATTAGGCCTGCATTATTGGATTAGTTGTGTCTGAATATGTAGGTATAGGTTGTTTAGGGGGATAAATGGGAATTATGGTACTGGGCAATTAATGTGATATTATTATAGTATTAATAATATATAAATATTAAGTAACAAAACCCCACTAGGAGTTCTCTTTCATTAATCCATGTCTTACATTTTCTGTTTCTATAAAATAATACAGGATTTTATCTCTATAACACTTGGATGTTTGGAAGCAGAAGAACTGAAAATTATACCATTAGTGCCCTGTCCTTTTCCTCTGATATTTTTTTTTAAATGGGAGTATTACATCTTGTCATCATAGTTTAGAACCTTCAGTTCATTATGCCTTCTGTAACATTGGCTGTCAGAGCTGGGATTTATTCCTCTAGCCCTAAGGATAAGGGATGCCTGATCTCTCAAACTTATTCTTCATTTAGAACTGTATAATATGAAGGTATATACCAACTCGGTGAATAGGCAAAATAAAACAAACAAACAAAAAAAACCCCGAAATCCCCAAAAGTACCTCATACACAAGCAGGCTTAACATTCAATAAAATGAAGCTCGTTTTGCTAATTAAAGCATGGGAAAGTTGGTATATTTTATTTTTTTCTATGAATTTCACTTGGAGGCAGCATTTCAGTTAAAATGCTGTAATGATATATCATTTTTAGACTACATATCTTTTTATTATTTCTTTTGCCTCATTTTGTTGCTACATACTCAAGAGGAGTCATTCCAGATAATAGAGATTTTTAATAACTTAAAAGGGCAATTTGTTATTACATTAACCAGGCATCCTTTTACCCTTAATGGAAGACAGTGGTGTAGATTGAAGTTTAGGGGCCAGTTCAATCCTTAAGTGAATTTGAAGGAGTGTAGTTAATTTGGCACTAGGTGTTTCTATATGGTGCACTTCACTCATGCTTTTGGTTACTCTAGGAAGTGTTGTCTTCCATGTATGTGACAGAAATTGTATGTATAGTAACGATAGATTTTGATTAATTTAATTCAGGAAATCATGAAGTGTAGACACGGGAGTAGATGTTTTGTCAACAAACTGAACACTGGGTTTTGTAAATATTTAGGGAAAAAAAAACCCACACCTGCGTATGGAAGGCAGAGTCAAATGAGCAACGGTTAGATCTACAACTGCACACCTCCACTCACACAGGTACAAAGAAATTACCTCTGTTCAAACAAAAGTAAATTTTTTGCTAGCATTTTAAAGTAAGGGCAGTATAGTTACATTGCCATTATTGTGTCATTATATTGGGCTTTTCCTTTCCAATATGTAATTTCCACTAATTAATACAGGACTTAATTATGGTATGATTTATACCATGGTGCATGAGGTAAAAAGCAACCCCACATGCTCTTGTGCTGGCAACCTGCACCATGGTTAGCATTGTGGGAGGGGATGCAGGCTCTGCAGAACTGCTCTGACCCCTGCAACCCATCTGTGCTGCACTGCACCCCTTCACCTTCCTTACACTCTTGACAGCACAGCTACCTGGCCAACTTAAGAGGTATGTACCGCAGCCAGTATAAACCTGACACAGTATGCTCTCCCCTCAGAGTAGCAGAGAGTCCATTGGCAGTGCTCCATTGGCAGTGCAGCAGCGCTATGCCTTTGATTCAGGCCTTGTGGCAAAGCCATGGCTTAGCTGATAACTGGAAGGTTAACTACATGACTGACATATTTCCCTTTTGTTCTCCATACAAATGCTGTTACAGTCTAGGTATATTAATTACTTTATATTTACACACAATCCATGCAATGAACTTTCTCATATGAATTTGTCATAATTACAGGTAATAAAAAGCATAAACTAATTGAAATGAAATTGCAATATGAATCCACTATAATTCCAATGGCCTCACCCTAAAATCTGAACAAATGTTTTTCTTCACAACTGTTTTACTAATTCACTTCATATGGAAGATTTTAAAGTACTATGAAAGTGAGAGTGCCTATGAAAGTGCTTAAAATAGGTTGTTTGTTTATTACTGTCCATATCCTGGCCTTTGAATATAGCTTTTTGTTATGCTTTTTAACCTGTAAATTGTTGATGTGTTCTCTCAACCTCAGTGCAATTTAACAAAGCTTATCTTGACAATTTCCAATGGTTTTAAAAATGCCTAGGAATTATTCAATTCTCATAGACTCATAGACTCATAGGTCAGAAGGGACCAATATGATCATCTAGTCTGACCTCCCGCACAAGGCAGGCCACAAAACCCTACCCATACACATTTATAACAACCCCGAACCCATGACTGAGTTATTGAAATCCTCAAAAGTGAGATTTGAAGACCTCAATTCAAGGAATACTGGATGAGTTCTGATCATTGCTTTCCATGTGTCCCTCTCCTCTAAATTAGAAAAGCAAACATTTGTCTTAAAAGTTTATGCTGATTAGGACTTAACTAACACAAACCATTTCTGCATTTTAATTAAGACAAACCATTTAATTAATACAAACCACTAACAAATACTATTTATGTGTTTTGGCAAAAGTTGACCTTTTCATGGCGATCACAGAAGTTTTATGCCACCTGTATCTGTACACTTCAACTATCTCTCTACGCTGCTGCCATCCCCCCATAGAGAAATCGTATTCCACTACAGTATATCATGTGTTGGTCTCATACCCGAAAGAATGCTGACATTATAGGCAAAATCTTATAGGACAGTTGCCCAGGTATAGATTACAAGATTTGGCATAACTTGAGGAAACGTTAGTCAGCATAAGCATGAAGTAGTGAGGTCAGTTATAACTTTCTGCCTGCACTCCTGAAGGAAGGCATCTGGCATGCGAGCAATAGGATAACACATTTCTCGAATTTTTAAAATTTTGCTTTGCCAATCGTTTTCAATAGAGACCACAAAACATTTTAGTTTGCTCTGTCAAAATGGCAGAGTTTATAATAAAAAGAGAATTTTAATGACGAGGGAAAACTTACTTGAAACAAAGAAAGCCGTCTCTTAGTTTTATTTTGATTGACAAGCGTGCCCAGGATAAACCATTGGCTGACACTAGAACATGCCTTATCAGAGCAGTCTGCAATGTCTGCAAAGTCAGCTGAAACAGTAAATAACATAGAGCATCAGATCTTGGAACAGTTTAAGTGACAGGAAACAAACTGTTTTTTGTTTTTCAGTTGGGCTGTTTGTAGGTACAAAAAAGAATCTAGTGAGTGTTTACATCTTCCCATGACATTTTGCACTAATATGGTTTCAAACAGATTATGGAGTAGAATATTAAATAAATACCACAAAAGGAACTCATGGTTTTCAGTTTCCTCTAGTGCTGAATGACAGTAATCCTCTCTGACAAAAGAGGGTTATTGCCATTAGTAAATCCTGTTATGTAGTTCCCTCAACATCCTGTAACACATGTTGATAAAGATTGGGAAAATCAGAAATGTCAGACTGAGAGGCCACTCAGATCATTTTGATCATAAGGGTGTGCCATAAGTGCAGCAGTAAGCCATCGCAAAATATCTGCATCAGTTTAGATAAAAAAAAATTGTATGTTGAAAGATATATATTCTCATTAGAATTCTTTAACATTTATCAGGCACTATACGTCCTTTCAGAATATGATCTCTCCATTCATGTACACAAACCTTTGTGTGTATGTATTTTGAGCACTAGCAGTTATACATGTAGGCAGTAGAATTTACATGAGACAGGATAAATATTTTTCAGCTATGAACGTAAAAGAAAAATTCACCTTGTGCAGAAAGCACAATTTTCCTTATCTTATTCAAGGGATATGCAGCACTTAAGATCTATTTGAGCCCTCCAGGTCAGTCTTTACTTGTGTATATGCCATGTGCCAAGTGATCAAACTTAAAACAGGCATGCACAAAGTTGGAGGTCATGTTGAGATACCTTTGGAAATATGGCCCTACAAGTCCTAGGTTAATTTATGATATTGTGAGGAAGAACTTCAAGCATACTCAGGCTGGGTCCACACTGACGGCGGCAAATTCACCACTGTCAGATCGACCGCTGTGGATCGACTGAGCGGTCTGTAGACCTGCTCAGTCGATCCAGCAAGCGACGCAGGAAAACCACCCCGGTAAGTGGCGCAGTGCTGCGTCGACGAGAACGCTGTTCTCTTTGGCACAGCGCAATGTGGACGGCGCACGGAGGAGACGCTGCAAAGTCGACGGGAGATACACAAGTGATTTACGTCACTTGCGTATCTCCCCTCGTCTGCCGCCTAATCACAAAGTTAAGTGTAGACTGGGCCTAAGAGTCAATTTCTGCCCTAGAAAATGATGCCCTGCTTCTCCTCAATTGAAGTCAATGGGAGCATTGCATCGACTTCAATGGGCATAGAGTCAGACCCTGAATCACAGAATCATAGAACCATAGTGTTAGCAGGGACTAAAAGAGTCATCAAGTCTAACCCCCTGCCAAGACAGAGGATTTGTTATGTCTGTACCATCCAGGACAGAGGGCTATTCAGCCTCCTTTTGAAAGGAGCTCTAGTGAAGGAGTTTCTAGGCAGTCTGTTCCATTGTCCTACTGTTCTTACAGTTAGGAAGTTTTTCCTGAGATTTAATATAAATCTGCTATACTGTAGTTTGAACGCATTGCCTCTTGTCCTGCCCTCTGTGGCAAGAAAACAACTTTCCTCCATCTCTTTTATGGTAGCCTTTTAAATATTTGAGGACCGCTATCTTGTCCCCCGCTTAATCTCCTCTTTTCCAAATGTGGTTTCCCTTTTGAATGAGAGTAGTGGTTGCCAAAGAACAGAATCTAAAACTAATCTAATGGTGAAGTTTTTAATTTTGAAAAATCTTTTATATTTTTTTTTCTTTTTCTCCCTTCCACAACAGCAGTGGTAAAAGCAATGGGTTCTTTTTTCTTTCCTTTTAAAGCAAAATTATTTGGAAAATATGTGATTCCCAGCGTTTTAAAATTCAGCTAATTAAATTTAGTATTATGGGGGATATTACAGTGTTTAAAAATGTGAGGTATGTTCATAAACTGAGCTTGTACTTCAAAATTTATCCTACTCACACACACTGGTTGATGAGGAGAAAATGTTATCAATCAGCAAGTCTAACAAAACTCTGGTGAGATTTTTCATAATTAAACAAATACCATTAATTTAAGTGTCATTTTTTGTTATTAGTACCAAAGTTTACTTTGTTAGCATCAGGGAGTTGAAATAAAACACCTAGTTTTCAGTCATATGATGTAACTACTTGGGACATGATGCTTTGCAATGAAATCACTTCATGTGAGGAATATAGTTTGAATATTCTCCTTATATGTGGTATGAAGATGGAAGTGTAAATTCCCACACATCAACATGAGAATATTTCCCAAATTGTTTACATGTTGAAATTTTCTAAAATGTGCCTTTTCTCATTATTTCATAATATGTGATGCATTTTTCAAATAGAGCTGAAACCTTAACACATCCTGATGGTGGGAAAAAACATTAATTCTATTGATCTGTCAGTTACGCAGTCTTCTATTCCTGCATGAGAAAAATGATGACGGGGAGGCTGCAAGACGATTAAAAATGTTAGGCTCTCTCTCATCTAATCTTTTCATGCTTACATCATTAGTTTTTCCTTCAAAATTAACATTTTTTTTACTAGTCTGTGCTGGACAGAAGGCTGGCCCTCCAAAAATACCAAATAACTGAGTAGTATTTTTGGTATTTGATATATCTGATGATTACTACTTTATTTTTAATAGAAAAATAAAGTTTCTGTCTAACCTACAACTTAACTTTGAAAATTGCTTCCTGTGTTTGATGCATCATTTGAGCATGTGAAACACATTCTGTTCTTGCAGCTTTGAATGAAAATAAATTCCGAAACAGGCTAAACTTCAGACACATGAATTTGGGGCTGAATACTGGACTCTTTGGGCCCTGAACATTTAACTAGAATAATTCAGTCAGCATCTGAAATTCAGAAATATCACAAAAAATATTTTCCCATGCTGATGTGATCTTTTCTAAAGACCACATATCATTCAGTAAGTATGATGCATTTACATTGCATTCTGTGTATCTATGCAGATACATGACAAACATTTTAATGTAGAAATTTATGAATTTTTAATTACTCTTCTTAAAAAATTGAACCTGCACTGAGAACACAGAATTCACTGCACTACCACTTTTCAGAATGTCTAGAAATATGTTTATAGTGGTTGTCATCAAAAGTCAGCATTTATATGGAATTTCTACTCAGCAACATCTCAGAAATTGCTGTGTGGTAATTGTATAAATGTTGCCTTTAAACTGGCAACCGCTGTAACCATATTTTTTTCCTGTAAGTTCCTGGAGTCAGAAACATACACATTGACAGTAGAGTTGATATACTAGATAAAATGGTATGGTTGAGGTGTCAGTTGTCGCAGGAGAGTGTGTGTGTGTGTGTGTGTATTACTAGTTTAAACTTCTGGTTTAAACTCGCATTGAATTAGGTTTGACTGTGACTAAGCCCTCTTCAACAAATGGCCTAGAATTTAGAAGAGTGACACATCCTTTCACGTACAGAGTCAGATTTTTAGGAATTGGTAGGTGTACATTTTGAAATGTTCATGGGGTTTTAGCTATAATTGATATGACTGAGAATTTCAAAGCTAGCAAGTACCCTGTATAATGTTTTGCAAATATGCAATATTTCTCTCAGAATTTTTTGAGCATCTTAATTTGTCTTTCTTAAATTAGTTTGGCTAACCTCAATATCAAAGGTGCTGCTTCAGTGTAAAGTCTCCAAATAAGAACACCGGGTCTTTAAATCAGACTAGATTAAGACCCTGTTAGTAATGTGAAAGGGTAACACTCAATCTGAAAATAAAGCCGCTCACCCAGCATCAAGGGGTGATGGAATGTGATTAATGAAGGAGATAATGGACTGAAGAAATATAGCAATAGAGGACATTTAGCTTGCATGAGGTCAGCCCTGTGATGCTAGCTGAAGAATACAGTTTTATCTTTTTACTCTGAAACAGATGTTAAAGATAGCTACGGAGAAGGTCATCATGAGACCACAGATAGTAAGAATATAATCATGATATAAATTGAGTGTTCTTCTAGATGGATATTCAAATCATGAAATATACACTGTAGTCACACTGACTAAAAGAAGATAAATACTGGTAAAAGTACATTCAAATTAGGAGCAGACAACAGATGTAAAATATCCAGTGAAAGGCAATTCCCTGCATTTCTCTTCCCATGGGGATCTATTGTTGATGGGAAAATGTTTGGTTGACCTCCTTAAGTTATTTGTATTTGTTCACTGTTTTTTGTTTTTGTTTTTTGTGTCTGCAATATGGCA
The DNA here is from genome assembly GCA_007922155.1 of Mesoclemmys tuberculata. Taxonomy (NCBI): domain Eukaryota; kingdom Metazoa; phylum Chordata; order Testudines; family Chelidae; genus Mesoclemmys; species Mesoclemmys tuberculata. The sequence goes on from ML675622.1 coordinate 26,286,600, forward strand.
CTTTTTTTTGTTTGTAAAAAAACAAAAAAATCCTTTCAGAATTAGAATCCTGTTATTTGTTTTATTTTTCTGTTGGGTGCAGAAATACATTAATAATATGACCTGTAAAGCATTTTTGCCCAATCGTGCTCCTGTTAAAATTAATAGAAAGTTTATGGGAGGGGAACATGCAAAAATTATTTATGATTGTGATGTAGTTACTAAATGGACATCCAACTCCCTGAATGAAACACCTATTTTGCAAGCACAAAATTTTTAAATTTTTTTGGAAATATTTCAGATAGCCCTTCTGGCTGTATTCCAAATAGTGATCTAGAACAGAGATGACATTTCTTATCCTGCTATCAGTTCTCTAAACTATTAAGTCCATTGTCAATTATGAACTTTTAATTTGCTAGTCAAGTCAACACAGGGGAAAAAAATCATGATTTCATACACTTGCTAGGCCCTGTAACAATTTGAAATGTTGCGGAGGGGAAAAAATCATGATTTCGTACACGTACTAGGCCCTGTAACAATTTGAAATGTTTCAGGATAGTAGTGTGGGTACCAACCAGGCTTTGTTAATAACTTGGTTTCATGCATTAGTTCAGCTACCAAATCATTCATTTAGAGAGTAAAAGTCAATAAATCAAGTATCTTTCAGCAGTGGATGCAAACTTTGCTTTCTTTTTGTTCTGCTGAGAAATGTTTAAAATAGGAATGGGGCTAGTATCTCAAATATAAAGTTAATCCACAGACTTTAAAGACTGAAAATGATTATACTGTTTTATAAATGTACACTAGACCATATTTCTTGTGTAGCTTTTGTTTTGATGTCAGTTGGGTTATCCAGAGAAACAATAGACAAGACAAAACTGGAGGGAGGGGATTAGGCCTGGTCCCTGCTTCTCTCCTGCTGCTATTTTGTATATGATTGCTTTCTTAGGATTGAAGAGAAACTCAGCCTTCATACATATTGGAATTTCTTCAGTAAATAACTAATGATGCATGTTTAGAACCATCTCATGTTAACTAAATTCACTGATTACAATTGATGCTACACCAAATACTTTTGCACATTAGGGTCCATTCTCTTCTTGGTTGGTGTACATAACTGTCTTTACTATTTATGAGAATTATTTACACAAATCAAAGGTTGATTGTCTGTTTTAAGAAAATGCCTTACTCCATACTATTACAATGTGCAGACATAACGTTGCTTGTTTTTATGATAAATTTATATATGTACCAGCATCTTAACTGATAACAGGGAAGAAAAAGATAAGTTAAGGTCAGAGAAAAGTGTTTCTGACATGCAGAACTCCATGGTGCAATGGAATGTAATTCCACATCAATAACCCCTACACAATATAGCAATATTAATTTATTCTATTGTAATGAAATGCTATTCATTTGCATTCCCTTCAACCCCATCCCATCTCCCCCAGTCACACAACTATGATTGACAGTTGATATAAAATTAATCAGTAATTATTTTCAAGAATGAAGTTCTTTGCTTTGCTCTTCTGGTAGCTCATCACTACTTGCTGGGCCTTGGACCCTGTCTCAGAATCGCATTCCCCCATGTGTGCCAGAGAAATGAGGTAAGCTTATTAGTCAGGGTCAGCAGCTCATCTCACTGGCTCCTCAGGACTTGGCTCTGTTGAACAGTTGAGGGAATATGCACTATAGTTTGATTAACTCTCCCTTGTGGGGAAAGCTGGAGAACAAGAGGCATATTCAGGCATGTCCCAGTGTGTCATGGAGAAAGAAGACAAAATGCCAGGCACTGGCTTCAGAAAAAATGCTGAATTCTTCTTTGAGTGCTGTCCTTTTGGATGCTTCACTTGAGGTGTCCATGTGTCCCGGCACTCTCTATTCGAGATTTTTGCAGCAGTTCCTGTCCAGGCTGTGCATGCTCAGCGGTTGTCTCGCAGTGCCATTGGCCCCTCAACCACCACTCACATGGCCCGATCCTCTCAGTTCCTTCTCAGCTGTCCCTGGCCTGAGATGGAGCTCTGCAGTCCTGTCCCTGACAGAAAAACAAATAATCAATCAAATAGATTCAGTATTAACTTAACCATAGTTTTTAGTCATGGTTAGCTTAGTTTTAGGATAAGGCACAGATTTCTCCCCCTCCCAAAAAAACCCAACTTTTTTCATTATGGTTAGTAATCACCTCCCTTAAGAGAAGGAGACCATAAGCCATAATGCCTGGATCACCAAGGTTCAAAAGACGCGATTCCTGCAGAGACGCGATCCTGATCTCTGTTGAACTCTCCTTATGTGTCACGTGCTTAGGAGTGGGCCATGTCACTTCCAAGTGCATTCATTGCATTAATTTAAAAGCGAGGGTGAGGTGTGACAGAGATCTATGCCTGAAGCTGATCCTCTTCAAAAAATCGCTCAAACTTGCCTTAGAACCCGATTCCAACAGGAAAAAAGGCAGTAATAAGGCTCAGCCCTCTGTAAAATCAAGGAAGTGTGCCTTGATCTCTCCTGACAGACGTATGCCAGTAAGAAAGTGGTCTGCGGCCAGGTCTTTACTCTCTAAGCTGACTACAACAAGAGTGAGCACGTTTGACACACCAGGCACCACTGGCACTAAGAAGCCAGTGGCACCGAGTTGGAAGCTGGAGCCTGCCCTGGCAGCACCGACACTGGTGAAGATGACACTGAGAAGTACCACAGCACCAATGTCTCTAGCACTAGCACTGTTGGCACTGACATCATTGGCAACAGTGAAAGCAAAGAGCAAATCTGTGGCTGCACCAACCGAAAAAAGTAGGTTGGCACCAGCAGTACCAAAACAACAACACTTACGCCGGAAGCATGAGGGTACGATACCTATTCCAACCTCACCACTCTTTAGCACTGACAAGTCACCTGAACACACACAGCTGCACCACTCTTTCTCTCCCATTGCTCATCACCAATCAGGAGGAACTTAATATCCTCCTGCAAATCACCATCAACACTCAAGAGACGGATGAGGGAATGGTTCAGATAAATGGGAATGTTTCTCCAAATGCCATTTGCCATGCAATGCCTCCATGGGCTCCGTGGGCTGCTTATAAAGCCCAATTCAGCTCCCATAACACCTGCTATGGTCAAATCAAGACCAATCTCACCATCACCAGGGCCAGAACTGTCTGAGATGCAGGAGGCCACGCTGGATGAGACGGATGAAGGAGCAGAACAAAACACCTCACCACACCTTAATTCATTATCATCTCCCGATGAGGCTATCGTCCCACCATCACCTTATATAGCAGATGATTTCATACAATTCCAGGAATTGTTTAAACGGGTAGCCATAAGGCAGGAAACATTTCTGGAGCAAGTTGAGGAAAATCAACATAAACTTGTCCAAATATTACACACGATGGCCAACACAAAAATAGCACTTCCAATTAATGACACATTAATGTAACCATTGACGTTGTGTAGCAGATGCCTACATCAGCCCCAATAACTTGCAATAGAGCAGACAGAAACTACTATATCCTTTCAAAGGATATGGAATTTCTTTTTACCCACCCTCCTCCAAACTCCTTGGGCATTGATGCAGTTCATCAAAGGGGCAAACATGCCCAACATAAGACCACACCACAGGACAAGGACAGCAAGAGACTGGATTTATTTGGTTGTAAGGTATATTCATCAGCAACCTTACAATTTAGGCTAGCCAATTACAATGCCCTACTATGACAATTACATGTAAAATCAGTGAGCTTTATACAGTGCTTACCTGAAGAAAAACCAGAACAACTTAAAGCCCTCATGAATGAAGGTCATCTAATCACTTGAACATCTTACACGCATCCCTCAATGTCGCTGATACGGCAGCTCGTACAACAGCAACAGCCGTGATCATGTGACACACATCCTGGCTTCAGTCATCAGGTATTCCAAAGGACCTGCAGACAAAAGTGGAGGACCTACCATTCAACAAGGACAAACTATTCTCTAAAAAGACCTATGAAAGATTCTAGAGTGACCCTTAGAACCCTGGGAATCTACACTCCAGCATTCAAACGTAACGTATCAACCCTACCAACAACGCAAGCCCTCTTTCACATTCTATCAAAGGGCTTATGACACCTCAAGCAAAAGCAGAAACTACAAAAGAGGAGACCAACTTCGACTCAAGCAACTGCTGTGCAATCATCCCAGACCAACCAGTCGTTTTGAGATTTTGGTTGAGGGTCTGAGAGACCTTTCCACACCAACGCAAAGCATCTTTGAACACTGATTATGTCTTTTTTACAACACGTTGGCATCAATCACCACGGACAGATGGACCCTGTAAATCATCCGAATGGGCTACTCCATTCCCTTCACTTACATATTACCTACCCAATCATCTTCCCCATCTCAGGAGCACCTACTACACTAAAAGGTATGTCACCTCCTACAACTGGGAGCAATAAAACAGGTCCCAACACAAAACAGAAGAAAGGGATTCTACTCCAAATATTTTCTAATGCAGAAAATAGTGAATGTTAGAGACCAATACTGGACCTCAAGAAGCGCTACAAATTCGTCCGTGTTCAAAAGTTCAAGATGGTCACTCTAGTCACCATAATCCCAGCAGTGGAACGGGGAGATTCTCATAAGACTCATATTTTCATATTACAATACACCCATCATATCGGCAATTCCTCTGATTCACAGTTGGAGCAGAACATTATCAATAAAAAGTATTTCCCCTTGGCACCTCTATGCCTTTGCAGACAAGGCATAATCATCTTTCTATATCTGGACCACAAGCTTCTATGAAGCCCCACACACAGAGGCCATGCAAAATATACAGAAGACCATAGACCTCTTCCAAAGCCTAGGCTTTCAATTAAATGAACAGAAATTTACCGTGCTACCTACTCAACAACTGGAATTTATAGGGGCATACCTCGATTCCTTGAGAGCAAAAACGTATCTTCCAACTCCAAGATTCCTAGTACTGACAAATCTCATTCCAGAAGTCACAAACAGCCCATACATAGCAGAATGCACAGGCCTCCGACAACTGGGGCATATGGCATCCACTACATTCATAGTACGGCATGCTAGGCTATATGTGCGCTGCCTACAAGGATGGCAAAGCTTGGTGTACATTCCAAACAAACACAGCTTAAACAGATAATTAGTACTACTGAATGATATCAAGGACTCCCTACAATGGTGGATGAACTCAGACATCTGCAGTGGTATACCTTTCAATCACAGCAAGCACCCACGGTAATCACAACAGATGCTTCGCTTATGGGATGGGGTGCCTGTATGCAGAACATTACTATCCAGGTGCATTGGGCTTCGCCAGAAACTCATATGCATGTCAGTCTACTCAAGCTCAGGGTGGTACGCAAGGCTTGTGCACATTTCTTACCACAAACAGTAAACAAAACAGTCCAATATAGCCTATATGTTCTACATAAACCGTCAAGGCCATGCCCGATTTCACTCGCTATGCACGGAGGGCATAAGACTCTGGAATTAGTGCATAAGCCACAATATAAATATCTCTGCCTCATATCTCCCAAGTCATATGAATACTATGGCGGACACACTGAGCAGGCAGTTTGGCCAGAAACATGAATGGGAAATAAAGGACAGTCATACAGGATATATTCAAATGATGGGGAGTGCTAACAGTAGGTTTTTTGTAATTTTGATGAACCACAAAATGCACGTGATTTTGTTCGATATCCGGGTTATATCACTGATCCCTAGGAGATGCCTTTCTGCTCAAATGGAAAGTGCCACTCCTATATGTGTTTCCACCATTCCCACTGTTGTCAAGAGTGATTCACAAAATTCATCGCAATCAGGTTTCTGTCACACTCATCACACCAGCATGGCTCAGATGGCCTTGGTATCCTCACCTGACGAAGATGTCGATTTAGTCTCCTCAGCAACTTCCAGTCTGGAAAGATCTCTTATCTAGACAATCTAGACAATCAGTGGCATGGCTCCTTCTTGGTTCCAACAACTAGCGATGTACTGTTCAGAGCAAGTAAAATGTGCTATTCAATAACAGAAAACCTTCTTCTCAGAAAACATACACACAAAAATGGAGAAGGTTCGATACATGGTGCCAACAAAACTTACTAATGCATCCGCATCTCCCCTGCCCATAGTGCTCGAATACCTATTAGAACTAAAATCATCAGGTCTTTCAATGAGCTTCATCAGAGTACACTTAGCAGCCATCAAAGCATTCCATCAAAAGACAGAGGGGCTAATAATGGTTTCATGCCCTGTCACTAAACATTCTCTAACTAGACTGCAGAACATGTATCTAGAAATCCATAACCCCACAACCGAATGGGATTTGAACATACTACTCAAAGCTCTCACACAACCTCTGTTTCAACCATTAGCCATGTGCTTGCTCCTTCACTTGTCGATGAAGGTCTTGTTCCTAATTGCAATCACCTCAGCTAGAAGGGTGAGCATGATGGGAGCCCTTATGGCACACCCCGCCATACCCTATTTTTTTCAAAGACGAGGTTACACTGAAACCTCACCCAGAATTTTTGCCTAAGATATCATAATGCTTTCATATTAACGAGGCCATACACCTCCCCATATTCTACTCTAAACTTAAAAATCAATGAGAGGCCGATTGGCGCACACTAGATGTTAGTCGTGCACCATCATTCTACCTAGATAGAATGAAATTGTTCTACAAATCGCCTAGATTATTTGTATTAACTATAGGACACTCCAAAGAAACCAAGATATCCACCCAGAGACAATCCAAATGGATATTTAACTGCATACACCTCTGTTATCAACAATGTCAAGCACAACCACCCGCCCATATCAGAACTCATTCCATGAAGGCAATGGCGACCGTGGTCGCATTCCTGAACAATGTACCCCTTGCCAATATTTGCAGAGCAGCAACATGAACCTCTGAACACACATTCATAAAACACTATGCAATCACACTAAATGTGCACAATGACAGACTGTTACATTCTGCAGTATTAATGTCAATTACTATGAACACTCTGAAGTTCCCCCCACTCTTGGTGGGAAACTGCTCTACAGTCACCTGAAGTGGAATATCCACAGGGACGGCACTCAAAGAAGAGAAAGTTACTTACCCGGTGCAGTTTGAGATGTGTGTTCCTGTGGAAGCTCCACTACCCGCCCTCCTGCCCTTTACTTCAGAGTTTGTAAATTGAGCTCCACTGTAGAGCAGGAATTGAGGGGGTTGGGCCACATGAGCGGTGGTTGAGGTGCCAACGGGGCTGTGAGACACCCGCTGTGCATGTGCGGCCCTGACAGGCACTGCTGCAAAAATCTCTAATCAATGGTGCCTGACGTGGAGCACCCACAGGGGGACACATCTTGAAGAACTTCAGTTACTGTGCCGGCTGAATAACTCTCTTCTGTGTCATCCCAGGATAATGCTGAATTCCGTAGCAGAAGACTCCCCAGGAGCTTGACTGAGAGTAATGGACAGGTCACACCTCTTAGAGCTATTGTTTCAGGCTTGCTGCAAACCCAGCACACATTACTGAATCACTTTGCACACAGGTCACAGTTCCAAGGTTTTTCTACAACCATAAGAGCTCAAAACATAATTTTAAAAAATGAAAGCTGAAATTTTGGAGCACAGTTGTGTGGCAAGTGGTGATTTCCATGGCCATGGAATACATGGGGCCTTGTCTAAATGCGGTAAAATATTATTTAATTTTAACATGATCTTCACTATGTAATAAGATTAGAAATTAATGCAACTCTTCTCACACACCATCATTATGTTATGCCATATTTATTAATTCTAATATCAAATGCAGTTATTTCACCTTGGCATCATCCATCTCAGTGTTTTAAGAATGTTGAGCTTAGAATATCCAGCTCCCTGTATTAAACAATGCTTTTGTAATTTAATTATTTGGTCCTTTAGACCGGTGTTATTCTTAAAGTATTAGCTGAACATTAATGGTTTATGCTTAATATTAGTAATAGAAAGTACAACAGAAAATGGAGGAGGCATAGTGCAAAATAAGACTTTCAGTGCCCCTTTTCCTCTGAGTCCAGTATAAGGTCCCTGCTACAATTGTATTTTGTGGGAATACAGATTGATGCAAATAAGTGAGTACTGGTGAAAGAGTACATTTTATTTTCTCACTTCAGTTCCTCCCAGAAAAAAACTTAATAGTGTTTTAGAGCTGATATTACACCTCAGAAAAGGGGTAATGCATCTTTAGAGCTAAACTACATCTTCTTTACTTTTATCAAATTCTCTATAAATCTTTCATGACAGTTTATTTAACAAAGTGTCATTGAAACTGTATAGATGATTGATGTGACCCATGTAAGATCAACATGAAATGTTTGTAAATGTCAGCAAAATGTGACCATCTAGAAGCAAGTAAGGATGGCGTCACTGTGAAAGTGAAAAACAAACAGAAAAATGTTTATCTTATTCTTTGCTTTTTGAGATGCAATTACAAATACAGAGTAGAAGTATTATATAATTTTCTGAGGAGTTCATGCCATAAAGTAGGGGGAGAGGAGGGAGTTTTATCTAAATTTATCCTGACAGTTTTACCTTTCAAAATATTGGCTTTTTTCACCGTGAATAACATTTTCACCTCTCACCTATAGGAAAAAAAGGTTTTAAATTTCACTTCTTGGAATAAGATTATTAATTTGGATAAATACTAATGGAACACTGACCAAAGTCTGTAACAAGAAAAGTGGGCATATCAATACCATAGCTTCATTCAAACACGTTCCCACTAGCAGAAAACATGGAATGCAGGGATTTTTTTCACTTCTGTGAAGAATGTTAATAATATGAAAAAAAACCTAATCGGAAGGGTGCAGTATCACGAGAGAGAAAATTTAAGAAGAAATTAGCTTCTAGATGGAAACATGCATCAATATCTCCAAGAGACTGATTTCTAGTTTCCAAATAGGGAATTTTTTTTTAAGACTTCTTGAAATATATCTGAGAAAGTGAAGTATTTTTATTCTCTCTTTTTACATGCCTCTGTGACCAGCAGGACAAGGGACAGAAGGAACTAGGTCTCCTGGTGTTCTGCAAACCCTTCCAATTGCTTTAAAGCATTCTTAGATGCTAATTGATGAGGCTATTCATGCTCTAGTAGCTAATCTCCTGATATTGTAGTCCCTGAGATTCATTGTTCTCAGAGGTTTTGGTGTCCATTCAGATGCTGCTAACAATAGTCTCATTGTTAATCTCCTCTTCTGGGATGCATGGTTTTCTCCTTCACTGTCTCTCAGCTCACACATTCAATGAGTTGCACGTTGGATTTGATCTTCATCCTGGGAAGAGATGTTGAGAACATAGCAAACGTGTCTCTCTATTGTCCTACTGCTACCACCATTCAAGTGGAGGCCATGTCTTTTCTTCCTTCCACCTGGGCATTGGGCTATCTATAATTGTTTGCATGTACAGGGTTTTGAATCCGAGGAGCTTTCCATATTTCTGAGAAGGGAAAGTCATCCAACTTCAAGATCTGTTCGTTAGTGCTCTGAAAGAGCATTATAACCAACTGGTGGCTGCAGTCATTAGTGTTATGGCATGAATAGGCTCCCATCATCAGGGTTGACTAATAAGATGCATTGTATGAAGCACAAAGAAAGAATATTTTCAGCAAATATATTCATCTATCTGATCACAGCAAAAGACTTGCAGAAATAGTTTAATACTGTGCTTGGGTGGAGATGGAGGCAACACAGACTCCAGTTTATCAGAACACAGTACAAGCATTTTCAAGGAGACTACATCTACAAAAACACAATACACCAGTGTTTTGCAGCTTCCAGTTTGCTTCCAGTCCCAGTTCAAACTCTTTAACAAACTAAGAGTCAGCTACGCGAGAGACTACCTCTTCATTTATGACCAGCCAAAACAGTGTGCTTCTCTTGAACTATGCAGCTAACAGTGCTGAAGATAAAACACTTTTTGGTCAAGGGCCAAAGAAAGGAAGAATAAACTGAGCCTTATCCTGACCATTTTCATATAAAATTGCAATACTTGCCTGTTTGCCAAAGCCTTCTCAGAATAACCAGAGAAGGAACACCTATACCCAAACAAAAGTATTTAAAAAAACAAAACAAAGTAAGATGTCAAGAAATTGAGGGATAAAGAGAAGAATCAATAGTCATGTCCACTTAGACAACACTGAGTCCTAATTACTGTTCTTTAGGCGATGAGAGATGATGGTGATAGGTAACTTATAAATCAGATAGATATGTTTCTGTTGCTTTAAAATTAGAGTAAGACAGCAGAGGAAAATAAATGAGTCAGGTGAATGGAAAACTGATTTTTTTTTAAATAGAAGATGTTATACAAAATGATATGGGAGAAGAAATAACAAAAATAAAATTTTACATGTCATCATATTTGCAGTTTTTATGGGAAGAGATAGGCATGGCACAGAAGTTGGCAGTGAAATTAGCCAAAAATCAGTTGGGCTTACTCATTACACCTCTTATGACAGATTTTCCTTTTTGTATGGATTTAAGTCAGATGCTTAATGTTATTGGAACATATACATAGGTGCACATGCCAGTGTTTTGGGAATGTAGAGGACAGAGGGGCATAATACCAGCCAGTTATGTACTGCAGTCTTAACTGTGCATTGTTACATCAGAAATTGAGAGTACTTCACATTTGCAGTTTATCAACTGGATAGTGTTCTATTATTAAAGTATCTCCAAGACCAAAACCCAAAGTGTCTAATAGGCCAGGTTACAGTGACTGCTGAGTTAACAGGAAGCACAGCAAGTTATTCCAATGACATATCTAATGACTATAATGCCCCACATTGCAAGGTGTCACTTCAACTGCAGTTATATGAGTTTATGTGATACCTAAGTGCTCATTTCCTTGCAGGAGATCCTTTGAATCTCTGGGTCCTCTTTCATAAAAATTAATTCCATTAAGTGGAAGAAAAACTGAGAAGTTGAGGTGGATATGTTTATTACTGACATATGGATGGTGAGTTCTAAGAGAAGTAGCAAAGCATTGGTCAGATATATTCAGACAATATGACTATTGTAAGCTGCCATACATTTGTGAGTAAGAATCCCACTATTAAGACTATTTCATTTCAGGACAGTTAAATGACAATCTGGGAGTACCTTCTATTTGTGGTAATAACTGTATCTTGGAGTAAATAATAATAAATAAACATGGAAGCTGAGGTGGAAAAAAGAGATGTTTATGAGATCAAATATGGTTATTACTGAGTTAAGAAAAGCACTAAGGATAATAATAGGCCAGTAGCCAATCAGAATAGAAGGATTTACATAACAAATATTTTTTCTAATAGAAATAACTGTACAGTAATTATACAAATGCATTCACTGTGACTGGCTAATTGTGTCACAATAAAAGTACCAGGATTTGCATAGTTTTTGGGTAATTTGAATTGTCTGAGCCAATCATAGTGCATAGGTGTTGTAGCGTTAGTGTTACTTAATTATACAGGTTTTTCCCCTGCGGTTAGGCAATTCCCTCTACACCAGTTGGATCTGGGTATCTGATTTGCACAATCAAAGTATGGTTATTTCTTAATAACCATGCTAATGAATATGCAAATCTCCCTAAACTAATTGGCAGTTATAATCCCTCTGCTCTGACTGGTTCCTGTATTTGGAACTTTCAAGCTGTTTACCAGCAAAAAAGATGCTGCCTCAACTTCTCAAAGTGTTCAGCTAACACAAACCCCCCTCAAAAACATAAATGAAAAAGAAGAGTGAGTGGCAGCAATAAAAAGAAGAAATGGAGGCCAATAAAGCACAGAAAAATAAATTAAATATTTGGAATGAAGATATTTTAAAATTCTTGGACTTGTTTCACTCTTTCCTTCTCTAGAAGATGTTGGGTTTTCAGTCTCAAGAACAATGGTCATATATTTGTGTTGACATTGTTTATTGGGTGAATCCAAAAACCTTCCTCTCAAATCAGTTTTGAAACACAGTGGAAGCAGAAATATGCTGCAGTTATTTTGAGACCAAGAGTTTTGCTGCTCTGTAGAGCAGGAGATGAAAGGAAAGGGCCAAAGGGATTTTTAACTTGAAAAAGTTTCTTCAGCACATCAGTAACTCTTTTTGGTTATTGTAATTCCTTGCTCTTGCCTTTAAAATGTTGATACAATGATAATGTACGGAAGCTCTCTCCTATCTGTGAATGTATGTATACTGGAATAATAAACTCCTTAGCCTTTGATCTTTGGATATTTACTGTAAATATCTATGTATTTGGCTGCAGAGTTTATTTAGGGCAGATTATGGTTATTACCTCATAACTAGGAAGTACCCTCAAATTATAATAACAGTGTGGTCATTGTGTATGTCAGACCTCCTTAGCCAATGTGGTCAGCAAGTGGCATTACTAGAAATGAGTGGACAGTTACACAGGAGTGACTGTAGAGTGTCCCCATACTCTGGTGCTCTGAGATAATTCCATTTCAGTATAATTATTTAGACCGGAAATCTCCATTACCTTTTCATCTCTCACGAGAGGTTCCAATATTCTATGACAATATTTAGTATGCTAATTGTACTATATGTGGAGTGGCTTGGGATGAAGTGAAAACATATTCTAAAGCCTTCCATGTGCTACTGTAATATACCAATGTTTCCATTGTTTCCTTGCCCCTTGTTATGCAGGTAGATGACAGATAATCTTCTTTAGCACAGACTCATTAACAACACTGAAAGCATAACCTTTTATTAAGAGTAAAAGGTCATTTGATATCTAAGATCTTACCTATATAGCACCTTCGAATCACACTTAGTTTCCTTGAATTATATATGTAGCAGGTAGTTAGTAACTGTCTGGAGATAATAAAGATCAATTCCGTGGGAGCCACAATGGATAAAAGAGTAAGAAGTTTATCAGCTGAGCGTCATCGTATAGTAAATAAATAAAATGTGTTGATTATTGTGAAAAAGATTGGTGTATAGTTCTACTGTTTCTCTTTACTCTTGTATCCCTAAAGCCCATTGCTCACAGTGGCCAAATTCAATATTAAAAAGCTGCAACTGCTCTGAAGATTATTTTATGGCATTTTTCTCTGGCAGAAAGGAATACTGATGACTTGAACTGGCTGTCATCCAATTCAAATTCTCAGTGGAAGTCTATAGCTGTATTTTGAGTTTGCTCTTTAATTGAAAAAAAAATAAAATTAAAACTTAAAATGTAATTTGTTAGAATGTAGAGAAGATTGGTACATACAAATGTACCTTTCTTGTCAGGCTCTCATAAACTTCTACAGATAAAACTAATACTTTACTTTCTATAAATAATTATGGTAAATGTAAAATATGCACATCTTATCTTAATGGCAAGTAATTTGGACATCTTAGTTTGGGGACTAACTTGTTAAAGGTATCCTAGTGGTGGGCTATTAGTTGCGTTTTTCCCCTGTACAGAAATATTACAGGTGAAAACAGCAAAGATTTTCATGATTAAAACTCCAGGAAGATGTATTATAGAAACCAGAGGGTCTGTATTCTGATTTGAAATATGGTTAGCAACCATCTGTCTATTTGAACAACTATCAAAGGGAAATTATAGACCTGGTTTAACATTATTTAAATAGTGGAAAACTGGTTTAATGTTTATACAGTAAAAATTCAGGATAAAATATGGAAAGCTATTAATTTTAAACAGTCATAGTTTTCTGTGTTGCAGCCAGATGTTTGTTAGTGTCACCTTCCAATCTAATGAGCACTTAAATGTTTTTTGCCTTTTAACACCGCATCGCTCCATTTAAATTTAAAAAAAAAAAAAAAAAAAGTGAATTCCCAAAAGCTCTGGACAGCTTTGGTGAATGAACAATTAGCAACAACACTTGCTCATAATAAAGCTACATGTAATGATGTAAGACAACAGGTACTGTTATACTAAGGAGTATACAGAGTTATGTTAAATTTTTGTAACAAAATCCCTAAGCTTGATAAACCAGCCTGCTACTAAGGTTTCATTACAATGCTGAAACTTGATTCAGGTTCACTGAGATCTGTGCAAGGAGGTTGATTTTCAAATAATTTTAGTTTTATATACTGTTTGGGGTTTGAATCAAGGTGAAACTTAGGCAGTTCAATTGAGTTTTGCTTTGAAATGTTAGGTTAAAACTCAAAACAAAATTCAAGAGGTTATTTTAACTCGCATAAAATGAAACCAGCAAAACGTATGGTGAATCTGCTGAGTAAATAGGTTAGTAGAGGCAAAGTAGTGAATCCGCTGTTGTTCTTCCTACTGGGAAGTAATAGGTCAATCTGGAGGCAGTATTGCCAACCTCAGGAACTAAAAAAAATCATAAATCAGGTATCCCCAAATTAGGAGATTTAAAAAAAAATAATTTTGAGTCTTTTTATTAGCTTGCTGGGTTTTGAGCCTTTATAATTCATGTTTTTAAGCTTTTCTCCGCACCATGAAAGATGAAATCTCATATAATCGCCTGACTCCATGAGCTGAAATTTTAATTAAAATACCAGATATTACAAAACTCACAATAAATTTGTGATGGTAACAGTGTGTCATGGAAGGTTCCTTGGTTGTTGAAAAACAGTTGGTGAAGAGCGGATACAAAGACAGGACGTGTGGGAGAAGTGTAATGGTTGGAAGCAGCTGACAGTGGGGAATGATTACACAAATTTGGTGTGAATCCCTTTGAACCCCATATGCAGAGCTTCATATTTCTATAAGTAAGGAGAACTAAGACACAATTTATTAATGTCCTCTTTTTGTCTCTCTCAAATGGTCACTCTTTACTTCAGCACTATGGCACAGAACAGCAGGTTGTTTTCTTACTATGTCTATATACAGTAGCTCTAAATCACTATTAAATCAAACATACACAGTACTGTATCTCACATTTCTCAATGACTAGCAGAAATCAGTTGCTGAATGGCAAACAGCTGCCTAGAACTGAATGCAGGTAGAACAAAGGTGATACCGGTAGGAAAAGAGAATTGCAATAAATGACTTACTATCTGTTATAGAGAAGGTATCTGACCTAACGTAAAGTTGGTCTATAATGTTGGGATCCATTTGGACTTCCTAGTGCTATTAGATGCCCTGTGCACTATTCTGCACTTCTACAGGGAAGGATTGCTCCTGGAAGGGGAAGGGAAACACCCAGGAGATGGTTCTGTGGAACCAAGGTTTCGTTCTTTTCCTCAATAATTGGATGTAATCTAGATGATGAGTCTAGGGGAAAGAGATAAGGAGAAGAAAGTATCCCAGGAGCCGGAGTTAGTCTAGGAAGGAAGGGACCTAGGCCTGCAGACTCGCTGGGAGGAAGGGAGACTACAAATGGAGCTAAGAGTTAGTGCCTTTTGGACTTAAAGGGGAAAATGGTTGGAGTTTGTCTGGGGTGAGGACAGAGGTTGGAGTTTTGCTGGGGAAGAGGGGAGGACTGGAGTATGGTTGGTGGGTATAGTAGTGCTCCAGGGCAAAGAGGAGCTACACTAGGGGAAAAGGTGGGCAAGTAGGGGTTGGGGAAGAGGATAAGTGTTTTCTGGGTAAGGCCATGTGGCCAGAAGGAAAGGATATAACGCCAAGGTTTAGGAGGGGGAAAATAAGAGGGACCATGTAGGATTGGCCCTTTCAAAAAGTAATGTGTGGTACGCTGTCAATCTAGTGTTGGCAAGGCATGTGGAGGCATAGGGCCTCCAGCAAACTGAGTTTGGTTGCCTGAACACTGTCCCATCACAACATCTGAGGAAAACTCCTCTGTATCCCCCCCTAGGGTGTCTGTCTATTAACATTGTTTTAGGGACACAAACTTTTATGCATTTTGCTAATCAAAATGTATGAGAAAACTACTGTAAATTCTGTTGTGTTTTATGAAACAAGCTATTTGTTAACTTTTAAAAATAAAATAAGAGATTTCTATTTACCAGATACAAGCCAATGGATTCCAAGTTTATAAGCTATGTTAGACTTTAATTAAAATTAACTAGTGATTTAATAGCTATTGTGAGACTGAAGTAATGACATAAAAAACCTTTTGAACGGTTCTACCTTTACAATAAATTGCACAACATCAGCTAGACAAGGAAAGCTTGCAGGTCATCAATATTTTTATTTTAGTTTATGCCCAAAGGCATATTGCTTTTCTTACGCTAAAAATGTTTCACCTTTTTTGTAGTATTTTGCTAAGCTTGGTATATTGATTGTCTTACAAGTTTGTTTTTTAAATCTGTTCTGTCTTCTCATGTGTAATAGCTCAACATATATTGTGCTTCAATTCTAATACAAGTAATTGCATCAATTTGTTAATAAAGTATTTTCCCACTTCTTATTTCTTTTTTCATGTTAAGTAGAGTTGTTGTATAAATCACATATATTATAGATAAGTGCCATAGGTAAAATGAAGCTAAATGCCATAGGTAAAATGAAGCTATCTTCGGGAATTAGAGGAAGACATCGTTATATACAATATGAGTGATTGAACTGTTCATGTGTTGTGACAAGTCTTCACATAACAAGCAAGGATAAATGCCCCGCCCAGAATAAAACTATGTTATTATATGTTCTGTTTATAAAACACTATTAAAAATGAAAAAAAAAATGTCAATCAAAATACCACTGACATATTGAAATTCATGGGCTGATGATGGTGCATGAAGTGCTAAAATTAAATACATTTTGTGCCTTTTACCAGACAATCTCATATTTTACCGTGAATCTTTACTACCACTCACCCCAGTGCATGCAGAAATATTCTGTGTCAGAATGTTCAGCTCCTTGCACAGTTTGGCCCATGTTTGTGAAACCAGCACATCAGATACATTATTTTTTGTTAGCAAACTTCTACAACATAAGGAGATGATGCTGTGAGGCGCCAAATGCCTCTTGGGAAGTCAGTGAGAGTTGAGGGTTCTAAACATCTCCTAAAGTATGACAGAAATATCAGAAAAGTTTTCTTTGCTTTTGCTGGAAGACTCTTGAGTCTAGGTAATCATGCATTTTCTTATCCCTGAATTGAATCGGTGAGGGATGTTGGAACAAATATCATTTTCCCTCCAAAAAAATATTCCTCAGATGTTGGAGTTAAATCTGACTTAACAAAAAACAAAGACACAGAGTTGTAGAAAATCAAACTGAAAATCTCTTTCCCTTTCAGTTACTCACTCTGTCACTTATTATTTTTATAGCCCCACTATCTGCACTTATACATAGATTTCTAAGGTAGACAAGAGCTGAGTTTCTACATGCAGATTTTAAAATAAACAAAAATAGAAACCAAATACCTTTTAAGCCTTCTTTAGATAGTACCCATAAAAAAGTTGAAACCGTTTGCAACCCCATTGTTTCCCCTTTGTAGGTTACTTTTAAAACAAATGGACAAATAACTCCTAAAATGGCTTATGGTATTTTTAGTGTCTGTTTATATATTTTAAAAGTGATTTTAGTGTTTGGGAATCATGCCAATTCCAGAGACTGAAGCGCTGTTATCCAAAGAAAAGATAGATTATGGGCAGTGGCAGTATAAGCCTCTCTGAACTGCCCCATCAGTTTGTCCTCCACTCTGTTCCCAAGAGTCTGCCTCTATGGATGAGAGGATAGTTCAGTCTCAGTGCCCAGTAGTAAACACCCTTAAAGCAGAGTCCCTGAGAAAATTTCTTGTTAACACCAGTTGTGTTTTTTCTGATGTACTTGTCCACCAGCTCATTTCACATAAGTCCCTGACCAGCCATCAGATGTTAACAAATTATTATTTGTACTTTTTTCTTTAATAGTGGCAGCTGGAAGTTGCAAATTTGCTTTGATGGAAATGAGCTGTTTGAAGTTACTGTTTTTAAAGGGTCAGATGGAAGACGGCCAATAATTACAAGCTTGTTTAAATAAAGTAATAATTAGAACAAAAACTTTTGGGTTGAATGGGGGAGAGAGAAGGGTTGTGGTGACAGGACAGGGTAACAGTGGATTTTTGCATTAGCCTTTCACCTTTTGAGATCTGAATGTAAGTCCTGGTTGAAGCTACAGTTGAATAAATTGGATGGTTTCACTAGTTTCATTTTGGCATCATTGTCAGCCTTTGTTCTAAAGAGTCCCAGTCCGGCCTAGCAGAGGTATTGCACATTATAACTCAGTTATGCAAAGCTGCGTGGAAGAATTTGCAAAATGCTTATTTGCGTTCAGTTTGCCCCTTATTACACTGATGAACAATAAATCCCAACAGACAAAGAGAAACAAATACGTAGTAAAATATAGCATAGTAATAAAATATAGTAATGGTGGGATAGTGAGCAGAAGTATCACTGGTATTAATTCTTGTGTGCATAGTAGAGACGTATTTATTTGCGGCTTTGGCTTTTGTTTATTGTGGTTCACCATGATTCTGTCCACTCTTGATTTGATCAATTCCCAACTCAGCACTCTAAACATTTGGAAGTTTGAGGAGGATGAGAGAAAGGTGTTTAATATTTTGGTATCCTTTTTTCTCATACACATTAACTGCAGTAAGTGTCTGTGGCATACTATGCTCAAATCTCCTACTTAAGGCTGATTACATTGCTTCTTTTAAACAGTGACAAGATAATTATTAAAGTAAATTTAAAAAAAATTAGATGCTGGGTGAAATATATGCAACTTGCTCCCCAAGCCCCACCAGCTACCAGTGTTAGTGATGGGAAAATTAGGTTAAATTTAGGAATGGTTCCTGGAATGGGCTGTGTTTTCATGAAAGAACAGCTTCTCACTTGAATAAATAGTCATTTATAGTTCATCCTATTGTATTTCCAGACAAAAGGCCAAATTCTACTTTCACTTATACCTGAAAATTCTGGGGGTTCATTGGAGGTATAATTGATAGAGAGTGCCAGACAGTGAGCAGGAACCCTGCCCCAAAGACCATACACTCTAAAATTGCATGAGTGGGGACAATATGAAACAATGACTGCTCAGAATAAATGCAGAATTAATGCTTACTTTGATTTTAACAACTGTATGATGACTTGCCATTTAAGAGCTTAGTTAAAAAAATAATGTGTGGTTAGTTGGCTATAGAAAACGAGCTGTTCTATTGAAGGGAAGAATCTTGATCCAGAGGTGACCTGTCACACTATTGGTCACATTCTGTTGCAGTATTGCCAACCCCAAAATTGCTCAAAAATAGTGAATGAAGCCTAAAATATAATGAGATTTTTTTTAAAGTGTTGTTTGTTTTATTTCTTTCCTGGTTCCTGAGCCTTTAGGTTGCACCCAGATCACAGTTGCATGATTTTCTCTGCAACCGTGAGAGCTAGATAATACATCATTTTTAAAATGAAAGTTGAGATTCTCATTTAATAACATGAATGCAGGATCTTGTGTTCAAGCACTGCTTTTGGGACATGATGCATATGTACCCCCTAGGGAGATCTGTGTGTACAAGAGAAATTTGGTGTTGACGTTTTCTAAGTATGGCTTCCCCTACAACAGCTGCAGAGAGACCCTTCCACAGGTCCTTTCATGTCACGCACCAGGGAGTGGTGTTCCGAAGCATGGTCTAAGAGTCAGGGAGAATTATCTTTATATTTGTGTGCCTATGGCCTCCTACCCACCAGAGCAATGGCAACTATCTATACAAAAACATGTGTCACAATGTGAATTTAAAGCAATGTAAAGCAAATTATTCCTCCTTAGATGGTGATGGTGGGTCTATACATAGGGCCACAGCTTGCCAGGATATGGCTTTTAAAAAAAAATGTGTTCTCATTTAGGGACCTTTATGCACTGGGCCAGAATTTAGTAGAATTACTTACTAAATTTGTCACAGAAACTTATTGGAAAAATGTCATTTCATAGAGTGTACTAATATCTGTTACCTTTTGAAGAAGCCAAGGGATACGTCCTTGGTTTGAAGTGCCTTGCCATGGTAGAGCTTAGATAGAATAATCATATAGTATACTAGCTGTTTTTATGAAGCTTACATTCTGCAGTAAAAAGAATGTGAACTCTTCACTCTCATATGGTTGCTTCAACACAAACTAAAATGTTCATTTTTAGCTGACAGATTGAGCTGAAAAGAACCCATCATGTTAAAGTCAGATTTTTGTGAACATGCTTGGGGCTGTGTGGATGTGCAAAAGAAGAACAGACATATGGAAGTGGCTTTCTCCAAGGTACCAGCGGGTACGGTTTGTGTGTCTCAGTGCGCCTGTTGGGACTGTTGGCAGCTCAGCTCCCTGAGAAAGGCATTGCTTTCAAACATGAGTAATTGATGAATTGTATGTAATATGCAAATGTGAATGCATAAATCTCCTGAATGACAGCTTAATTTATGTGAGCCTTTAAGAATGTGGGATTAGATTTTAATTAAATATCTTCAAAGGCACCCTGACTTATTCAGCTTTTTGGCTGCTGTCTTTGGGATATGCGGGGATAGTATTTACTATTTTTCTACTAAACTTCTTGAATAAAAACTATGTTTTAAAAATTTAACAACACTGAAATATATATCTTAGCTACTCTGTTAGATATTATAACTACAGTAATCAGTATATACCTGTGGCTTAAAATGCGTTAAATTTTTTTAAAAAAGTAATAAACCTATTTCACTGGCAACTTTAAATATAAAGAGAATAAATGTTCAAGTTTAAGTCAATTTAATTATTTAACATTATATTTCAAATTCCAGAGACAGCTTGCAGTGTTTAAAAAAAAGAAAAGTAATGCTGTACTTGGATTTTATGAGTTAGATTTCCCTTTAAATTGTCACACAAAAACTGATGAATTGATAATTTTCACTTATATTAAACATGTACTGCTAGATCCCCAGATGGTTTAAATCAGCTGGCATACAGCAGCTGTGCAAGATCTCTTACATATATATGTTGAACCTCTTGAAACACGTACACACACACACACCCTTGATCCTGAAAGGAGATGAACACCTTGTCCATGACCAAGTAAAACACTTAAGCAAGTGCTGTGAATAGGCCCGTTGAAGTCAGCGGCAGTACTTCTTTGCTTCAAGTTAAGCATGTGCTTAAGATCAGAGCCAGAATGCTCAGGACTTGCAGGGTTGAGCTTATTCTGAAAGGGCTGTAGGGAGCAGGGAGTGAGAGAGATTGTGTGTGTAAAATTTATACATATATAAATTATGTTCAAGGTTGGAATACTACAACTGACCTAAAATGCTTAAAAAAAAGATGAACACAATAGATTCTTCCTTCACTGTAGGATCATACAGCTAAAATGTCTGATATATCAACAAATTACAGGATTTCTGAAAGGTGTCTACGTACAGCACTTCCATTCAAGTGAAGTATAAACATTATAAATAACATGTTGGTGGGTGTTCATTGGGAAGAAGGCTTGCAGACTCAGGTTTTAAATCACCATTCAAAATATGCTAAGTAGTAAATACATATTTAAGTTTTAAAAAGCTTTTTTTTGAGGATTGATATTTTTCATGTGTGATTAATAGAGTTTGGCAGGAAACAATTTTCCTGTCCCGTGAGAATTTTCTAGATTAAAAAAAAATCCCATCCCGAATTGAGACAAAAACTTGATATCTCAAAATTTTCACAAATCAAAAAGTAAAAATAACCAGATCAGGTCCATTAAAACATTTTGTTTTGAAAAGTTCAAATTTTTTTTGTTTAGATTTTGACATTTTAAAAAAACTTTAAAAAATGGTAAAATAACTTCAATTTCAAACTCAAAAGTCATGTAGAACCAAACAGTTAGAAAAATTGTCACTAGTCGTGGTCCAGGCAAGAATCCCCTCAGATTCTGGCTTAACGGTCTTTTGGGGAAGAAACAGCCAATCCAAGATGCAGAAGGAGGCTGGCTGAGCCTTCCTCTTTCTCTTCTTTAGAGCCAGAGAAGGGTGTTTTGGGGGGTGGGTTCAGAGAGAGGGAAGAGCTGACACTTTTCTCTCAGAGAACAAAAAGAACCCAGGGAGGCTCTCTGTTCCTTCTTACTCTTCCCCTCCTGTTAAAAATGGGTCAGTTCATTCTCTGTCTGTGTTTTCCTTTCCCCCCACTTCCTCTTCATCCCTACAACCCAAGGCCTGGGAAGGTAGAGCGGGATGGAAAACCCCTGCTTTACAGGAGGAATGGAGGTGCACTGAGGGCAAGGAGCTGATGTGGGGGTTGAAGAAGTCAGAGTTGATGTGGGTGGCTGCAGAGGTACATTATTACTTGTTGGGCTGGGGACAGTCTGATGTAGGTCTGTGGGGACAAAGTTGAAGTGAGCCTGGGAAGCTGGATAATTAATTGCTGGGCAGAAATGGGGCTGCAGGGGGACAGAATGAATTTGACTTTTTGGGTTTGGGTGAAGCTAGAAGCTCTGTGTCATTAGGCAGCCAGCAAAAGCTCCTGCAGCAAGGCTAAAAAATTACGGTATTCTACAAATTTAGAAGCTTCTAATAATAATACTGTAATGGCCATATGCACATTGGGAATGGGCTGAGGAGCTAAAGAAACACAAACCAAAATTACATTACACTATAGTCTTTGGTCTCAAAATCATGTGCTGCTTTTAGTCTCAAGAGGTTTGAACCTTTGGGGTTGACAATGCTGCATCAAACTCTAGTTTCTGATCTATAAAAGTGGAAGTATATATGAGCTGAATTTAATTATTCACAGTGTTGTAAAAAGACACAAAATTGAATTACTCATTCTGAACTAATGAGAAATTCAATTATCAATAAGAATTTTTGTTATTAAATTTATTGTAGTTTCAATTTCATTTTTCAGCTTTCACAAACAGATTTTTATAACAAAACATGTAGAGATTTTAGTTTATAAACATTTATTTTTATACAAAGTTTTATACAAACTTTTGAATTTGAAATGTGGTTTTTATTTGACACTAGCATAATTTTTAATTGTCATGATTTTGATTTTTCCCTGCAACAGTGATAAAACTGCAAAATAGATAATTTTTTTGCAAATCTAGAAAAACATGCAAAAACATTGAGGTCTGCACATTATGCTGAAAATACTACACATAACCCCTGGTAAACATGTTTGCTGAGTTTCTGTGTTTGTTGAGAGGTAATAGGGCTATGTTTGGTTAGAACCTTATTATTTAAAATTGTTGACTGTTGCTCAGATGATGATAACAAATCTTGGAACAAGCTTATAATCCCTAGTGCCAAAAAAGGAAAAATCATAAATATCACAACTAAAACATCTTTCAGTCATAGAAATTTAAGAATTTGAATTCACCAGTCATGATTTATCTTTAATGCAAATAATCTTCTCCATGTATTTGACATGCTGCTCTTTTAGTATTAAGACAAATGAACTAAAAGCTTTTTGAAACGGATTTGGAATGATTGAGTAAAGTAAGGAGAGACAGATAGCACAGGACATTTATTTTGTCAAAGAAAGGAAGTTTTAATAACACATGTTGGCCAGATCTTTCCATTTGTGAACTCTTGTTTATTCTACCCCATTTTGTTTTTAAACATTATTCATTACTCTACAGAAATAGTTTTGCCTTTTTTTTTCCTTTTCTTGTCTCATCTTTCTCCCCCTATGTCCCACCCTGATAAATAATTTTAGTTTTGTAATACCATACACTGAGGTAATTATGAAGGATAAAATTAGAACCACTTTAGTGGTTCTTTGAGGCTTTGTTCAGTTGTAGACTCTGATCCTGCAAAGAGTTGCATGGGAGGAGCCCTTCACATATTCAGAATATCTTGTGGGCTTGGGGCCAAAATTTACTTCTCCACTTTCTGACTCGCTGATGCTTTCCATTGGTGGATGTTGGTCTCTTTTCAGAGGGTGTCCTCTATGAGTATTCTCCCTATAAAAAAGGCTGCAAGCCACTTAGTTGTCATGTTGTTGGATTCTTTCTTGGCTCATTGTCAGTTTATAGTGAAAAATATTTAAAGGTTTTGAAATAATACTTAACCATAAGTAAGTTGGACAAAATGATATGCACTAAGTCAGTTCTCTCTGCCTTCCCCCCCAATAGCAGCTTATGATGAGTGACATTGAAAGATGGAGTTAGAAATCTAGCATTACCTCTAACAACCAAGTAATTTTCCCTGATGAACCCCCCAAACTTGTCTCCAAAACTTTTGTTTGAGAAGGGAAAATTTTATTAATTGTTCCCTGGTATGGGATCAGAACTGGATCTGGAATGAGGAGTTGCAGCATGTTGGAGAAAGGGAATTGAATTCTCCAATCCCACTTAGCAGTGCAACTCTCAGATGCTATGTGTTTTGTAAATCTTTGACTTTCTGCACTAGTTGGACCATTCTGTGTGCTGCATCAGCCCATTTTGTAGCCTCTATAGACAGCCTTCTGGACCTTGCACATCCCAAAATTCTTCCCTTGTATGAAAGTGAGTCAGTAGGAATTGTGGGGGAATCTGAGGGCAGAGCCATGTCCTTGTTAATTTTAAATTCAGGCA
>ML675622.1:26310967-26327260 GCA_007922155.1 Mesoclemmys tuberculata
TTGACATAGAGGACAAATTATTACTACGTCATTTATTTATGTGGCACAAATATGCTGAACTAATATTACTGGCAATTTATTAACTTTTCCTGGATGTTATGATTCTACAAGTATCTCTGCTTACCCACTGCTATGTAAAATAAAAAAACGTTCTAACTTTTAAAAGGAAAATACCAATATCTTATAAAACAGAAAAGTTCTATGTTGTTTAGAATTGTTTAATTACATGTCATGTGCATGTTATGCTAGAATATGGGACTGAATTAGATCCAAATCTGAACTTCTATTTTTTTTTTAATTAAGAAAAAATTCAGGGATTATTTTTATTTTATATGGCAAGATTAAAAAAACCAAGAGCCAGAAATAATTGTAAAAATAGTTTTTAGGGCTAAACATATAAGAGAAAAATGATAATGGCAGATAAATGCTAATGTTTATAATAAATATTAAAAAGTTTTGGTTACATTCAAAATCTATACAAAAAGAGAAAAGTGAAA
Source organism: Mesoclemmys tuberculata (assembly GCA_007922155.1). Lineage (NCBI taxonomy): Eukaryota > Metazoa > Chordata > Testudines > Chelidae > Mesoclemmys > Mesoclemmys tuberculata. The sequence continues at coordinate 26,311,465 of ML675622.1, forward strand.
GTTATTTTTAATTGACAATATTAGTTTGTACAGCATCCAACACAATCCTGATGAGAGCTTTAAGGTAATTGCATAACACAAAAAAAGAGACTTTTTCTGAAAAGTGTGTTTGCTTTAAAAACTACATTTTAATATTTGCAAGAATCGTATTTGCATATAAGTCATTTCACATGATTTGAGTGTACTGGAACTGATTCCAGTTTGCTGTATTTGATCAGTATAGCTTCTTTAATGATTCCTTGCTGCTTTCTGATTTGTTCTTTTCATTTTTAGTACAGTATGTTAGTAAAGCTTCAATAAAACATGTGTAGATAAGAGTGCTTGCCTCTACCTGTGACTTGCAGGGAATAAGCTCTAAAATGCTGTAATTGGTTCAAACTCACTGTCAATTTACAATAAATAAGTATGTACTATAATTAGATCTATTTGAATAATGGTGCAAAGTTTAATTGTTTTAAGAAATGTACACAGGAATTATGCTTCAGTCTTTCCTCTGACCCTGTCAAAAGAACTTATGTGATGCTGAACACCCCCCTCCCACAAGGTGTAGAGGGTGACAGTAATGTACTGGATCAGCCTCTGAGTCCTTATTTATATTAAAAAAAGTTCTATCTGAGTAAAGACTAATAGGTTTTGGCCGACAGGTGAATGGTTAACTTTTCTGAAACTTTAAATCATTTATAAGCTATTCCCATACTGGTATAAAATGTATAATTATTAAGTGATTTAATCCTGGCAAATTTTGACCAAAGAAAACAGCATAAAAATAAATAATATACCCTTGATAATTATATTTGTGGGAAAACCCATGGGAAGCAGCTAACAGCTAAGAAATCTCCACAAGACTTCACAGTTTTTTATTCCATATCTATACCACATCCAGCCATAGTAAAATTAACGTGATGAGAATTTGTTTAAACCCAATATATCCAAATTTTTTAGAAAAAATAGCCTCTCACTGATCTGCTGAAAATATGTTCTCATGCATTTCACTTTTAGGCTACAACAACACAAACTAAGTTGAAATCCATACCAGACAGTGAATTCTTGTGCCATTTAGAAATAGACTGATTGTAATAGACTTTAAACTGTATAACATTATGTACTTTGCAATTGCTTAAGTATTAAGTTTAGACTGGATAGCATGAGGCCTTAGAACAAATATACTATATATCAGACAATTACTGGAAAATAACTGTTTCAGATAGCAAGGGAATTTATTCTGTCACTAATGTTTATTTAAGGAAAAGCTATGTAACCAAAGTCAGGAAGCTACGGTGTGCATTAGTGTAGAAGAAATCTAAAAATATTCTTCTCCCCTCCCCTGAAAAAACCCTTTTTGCTATCATTGCAAAATCTAACTCTGTTGTGTACTTTGCAAATCTTGTACACTGAACATATTCTGATTCTGAAGCATACAAATCATGTTGACTTGACTCATGTGCTCCTGCATTAAAATCTATGGCAAGAGGACGCTGGGTGATAAAATCTCTACTAATGTTATTTTCCATAGTTCCTTCCACTCCTCATTGTTTAATTGGGGAGGCAGTATCTGCCCCAACCACAATACTTCCCATCCACAGAGTAGGCCATAGGGCCAGCACACAAATCTGTTGGCTGTGTGCCTCTGCACCACTTCTGACCCAACTAGCCACACCTCAGTATCTGTTGGAGCCTTACCCAGGGGGAGTCCCTCATTATAACTCACCTAGGTCCTCAGGATGTAGGGGTTATGCACAAAGGCTATGATACAGCCCCCTGATGTGTTGTTTTCTGGGGAACATCAGGAGACTGGAAGGGGGAAAGATCTGTGTCCCTTTTGACCCTGCTCCCAGTTCATGCAGTTTCGGTCCCACACTAGTATGGATCACAGACTCTTGAAATGGGAGCTTCGCCTATGGAGGGTAGTGCCCCTGGATGTATCTGTAGTAGGGGCAGCAGTCCAGAACAGGATTACACATGAGAATTTAAACCACTTCAGTCTCCTAATTTTACTTGTGTGTCTATGTAATTTTATATATATGTGGTGAAATGCCTCTACAATACTTCATTTTAGAAACAAACAGTTTTAACAACTTCTCCTTTGAAATCTATCTATTAATTACAGACTGATGTAACAAAAAACAAAACAACAAAAACTGGATCAGTTTCTCAGGGCATTGTCTTGAAACAGATGAGCCATATTGGAGCAATCTGCAGATGTTTCTTTTTGATGCTTTAGGGATTGCTAATCTGTAATCTGATATTTGGCTATTTGCTGCTGCTATCCTCATCACATGTTGGGACAAGGCATGCAATGTAATAGGTGGAAATCCCTGGCAGCCTCAAGAAATGGAATTGATGGGGCCAGAGTATCATCCAGTATTTCAACTAGGGATGTAAAAGTTTAAACGTTTAAATGGTAATCAACTGATTATCAATCAGCTGGTAATCAGACATTTTAAACAGCTGATTACCGTTTAAACTGGGGGGAGGGACTGGGTTCCCTTGAGCCAGAGCAGCTGGGCAGCTCTGGCTCACGGGGAGGTGTGGGGGGGTGGGAGGGGAGCCCAGAGCCCGGTGAGGAGGTGCAGAGCCTAGTGGAGGGGGGGGGAGGATAGGAGAGTCATGGAGCCCAGTGGGTGGAGGAGGGGAGACATGGAGCCCATCGGAAGGAGGGTGGAGAGGATAGAGGAGGTGCAGAGCCCCTGGGATGGGAGATAGCCAGAGCTGGGCTCGGCTCAGCTCCCCGCCAGCGAGAGCTGCCCACCTACAGCTCTGTGGCAGAGGAGCCGCAGTTAGGCAGCTCTTGCTTGGCAGCAAGGAGCAGAGCCCAGCACAGCTCCCTCCTGTGCATTTAACCATTCTATTTTTAGAACGTTTAAACGGATTTTTTTAAATGAATTTTTATATCCCTAATTTCAAACCTCTGAGGCCTAAAATACTGAAATATGATCCCACCAAAAAAAATACATGTTCCAGAAACAGGAGACTCCAAATAATCATCAGCTTCCTTTACTGTCAGAAGAGAGAAATGTGGAGGAGGGAGAGTGGATGGTGATTCAAATACAAAAAGAGAATTTTCTGAAATCTGCTTAAAAGGAAAAGTCAGGTTGGGAGATCAGGAGTATCACAGGTAACCAAGGAAAGGCCTCTTAAAATAAACTTCTGTGACTGCTAGCATTTCACTTATGTAACAAGGACAAAAGTGGAATAATTAATTCTGTCATCTAACCAGCAAACTGAAGGTAGATAATGCAAAATTTTAATATGGTATTTAAAATTCCTTTATCATGGTATGGTATTTTTAATGCCCCAGTTAACTTAGTTATATATTTTAAAGTTTTAAAGGTATAATTAAAACGTGCAAAATTCTGAAAAACATGACTTTTCCAGCTATTGGAATTTATTGGTGTTGTAGATTGTGTAACAAATTACTGTATTGTCTAGTCATTTTAAATGTGCTGGTAAATAAACAAGAAAGAAACAAATATGTTAAGGATGAAAAGACTGAGACTATGCAAACTCTTACTTGTGCAGTCAAATAAAAGACCTTTATAATTTATTAAGACCAGTTTAACATACCATACATTCTTATGAGACAAAGAGTTGAACATCTTGCTCCACAGTATTTAGAAATATTTTAATGCATATGTGCGCACAGTTACCAATGCTTTATAGTTTTAAAACTTTTAATTATATAACCTTTTGCATCACCCAATTCCATATCTGCTGGCAGATATCATTTTGACCACAGAACTTTAAAGGGCCAAACTTGACTTCCAATGGTACTTAGAAATTTTACACTGTCTATATAACAGAATATAGGACTGAAAAAGACCTGCTGTATCTAGTCTATTTCTCTTTAAGTGAAATAGTTCCCTATTATACATTTACTAATGTTTCATTTGGTCTGGTTTTGGATGTACTGAGTTGTAGGGCTTTACCACATCCCTTGGGAGAATAGGCTAATAAATCTCATTATCAGGAAGTTCCTGCTGATATTCATTGTAAATTGTCGCTTTCTTAATTTAATCCCATTTCTCCAGTCATTACTCCTATATGACAAGCTAAGTACTTTCTCTTCTGTCTTGGTATTTTCACTCTTCAAATATTTGTTGCGTGCTACCATCCCCTTCTTACCCCGGTCTAGTCAATTCTTAATCTTTCTGTGTAAATCAGTCCTTCCCATCACTTAATTGTATTTGTCACTTTGCTCTAAATTCCTTTCAGTTTGGTAATATCTTTTTGGTAATGAGATGCCCAGAACTATATACGTCACTCCAGGTATAACCACACAACAGCAGGATAGAGAGAGACCATTTCTTTCTGTTCAGACATGACACTTCTCAGCCCTGGTGTACACTTACCTGGAAATTCTGTGGCAGTTGATGGGAGTTCCTTTTGCACGCCGTCTTCACTGCACTGTGCCAATGGGAATCGCGTTCCCGTCAATGCAGCGCTACGTCACTTGATGGTGTGGATTTACTGCGTCAACTTCCTGATGGATTGAGCGGGTCTACACTGACCACACAATTGATCCAGAAAGATCGATCTGACAGCTGCGGCTTTGCCATGGATCCTGCCAACATGTATGGGAGTTCCCTTTCTCCCTTTCCAACCACATTTACTCTGATTATGGACACTTCATGTTGGGAAGCTTTCCAAGGTAACCTACGACTCAAACTATGTTGAAAAGTTCCAGAGGGGTAGCCGTGTTAGTCTGTATACAGCAAAAACAATGAGAGTTTTGTAGCACCTTAAAGACTAAAAAATTTCTGCAGGCATAAGCTTTTGTGGGCTGCAACACACTTCGTCAGATGCATGAAGTGGAAATCACAGATAGGAGGTATATATTTACATCCAAGGCTAAGAAACAACAATGGGGAGGGCAAGTGCTAACAAAGTCAATTCAGTTAGAGTGGATGAGGCCTGTTCACAACCATTGATCAGAAGGTGAGAATGTGTGAACAGTGACAATTACTTCTTGTAATGAGATCGTAATTCCAAGTCCCTATTCAGACCCAGTCTGGTTGTGTCAAGTTTGCATACGAGTTCTAGCTCTACAGTTTCTCGCTGAAGTCTGTTTTTGAATTTTTTTTGTAGAAGTATGGCAACTTTCAAGTCAGCTACAGTGTGTCCTGGGAGATTGAAGTGGTCTCCGACTGTTTTTATGAACGTTCCCATTTTTTTTGTTTGATTTGTGTCCATTTATTCTTTTGCATAGTGACAGTCCGGTTTGGCCAATGTACATGGCAGAGGGGCATTGCTGGCACATGATGGCATATATGACATTAGTAGATGTGCAGGTGAATGAGCTTCTTATGGTGTGGCTGATGTGGTTCTTCAGCAAGAAACTGCAGAGCTGGAACTCATGTGCAGACTTGACACAATCCGATTGGGTCTGAATTATCCAAATTATCTGAATTTGGAATTATCTCATTACAAGAAGTAATTGTCACTGTTCATACATTCTTACTTTCTGATCAATGATTGTGAATAGGCCTCATCTACTCTAACTGAATTGACTTTGTTAGCTCTTGCCCTCCCCATTGTTGTTTCTTACCCTTGGATGCATATACATACCTCCTATCTGTGATCTCTACTTCATGCGTCTGATGAAGTGGGTTGCAGCCCATGAAAGCTTATGCCCGTATAAATTTGTTAGTCTTTAAGGTGCTACAGGACTCTCATTGTTCAAACTATGTTGTCTCAAGAAGATTTGGCTCTCTACGTAAATGTGTGGGAGTAGCAAGCTATTCACGTGGGCTGTTAGGCTCCTCTTCACATCCAGGGAAACACTCTACAAGTCTTCATGGACAACATTGAGGTGATGTTGATGTGAACAGTTGGGGGGGCAGATCAGATCATCTCTTGTAGAGGCAATAACATTTTTGAGAGTTTTCTGTCACCAGTGCACTACATCTCAATACCTTCCACCTTCTTGGTGTTCAGAAGAGCTTGGTGGATTGCCTGAGCAGATCATTCAGCAGTAACCATGAGTGGTCTCTCAGGCCTGATATCATGAGATTCATTTTTCAGAAGTAGAAGGTCCGTCACATAGACCATTCTGCTACTAGTCTCAACAGAAAATGCCAGCTTTTTTGTTCTGATGCAGGTGACAGTCAGGGCTCTCTGATGGACATTTTCCTGTTACCTTGGAAGACAAAATGCTGTATGCCTACTATACCATTCCACTCTTTCCTTGCTCAATCTCCAGCAGGATCCTGGTCTCATGATTCTCATAGCAACAATGTGGTCTCACCAGCATTGGTTATCCAGTCTGCTGAGCCTCTCAGGGCTCCTTGAACACTACCTTCAGAACCTGATCTGCTGAGATCATGGTCACATACTTTATCTCAACCTGGCAGCTATCCATCTTATGGCCTGTTTGCTCCATGGTTAACACCTCCAGAGGTGGAGTGTTTGCGGAACGTGCAAAACATTTCCTGAATAGCAGAAAGCCATCTATTTGATATGCTTACCTCTTGAAGTGGAAATGATTCTCGTTGTGGGTGTTTCATGAGTCCAGACGTCTGTCTAACGTGTTTTGGACTACTTATTCCACCTGCAATAACAAGGCCTATCAGTTAGCTCTGTCAGGATTCGCCTCACAGCTCTCTCCACTTTCCACCGTCCTATCTCAGGCTAGTCAGTATTTTCTAACTGATGTCAATCAGATTCTTAAAAGATTGGAGCAGATTGTATCCCCATACCATGGATTCTATTTTTCCTTCGGACCTAAATCTGTGCTAGCAAGGTTGATGGGTCCCTTCTTAGAATCGATGGCCACCTGATCTTTTGTTGCATCTCTCTATGAAAGTCATGATTTTGATACCTATTACCATAAGAAGGGAAGAAAAATTATGTGCATTGGTAGCTGACTTCTCTTTACACAGTTTATTATGAGGACAAGATATACCTATGTCCACATCTGAGTTTCCTGACTAAATTAGTATTGGAATTCCACCTCAATCAAGCCATTGAGTTATTAAAATTCTTTCCTAAGACCTATTGTCATAAGGAGGAAGAGAGGTTCCATACCTTTGATGTTAGATGAGCATTGACTTTTTAGTTGGATAGGACTTAGTTTTTTAGGTCATCAGCACAGCAGTTCATCTCAGGGTGAAAGTCCTTTCATTCTTTACATGGAAGATTTTGTCTTGGAGCTTGTCCTGCATATATGCTTGTGCTATGACATTGCCATGTTCACTCTCTGGCCAGGGTGGTAGTACATTCTACAAGTTCTCAGGCAGCTTCTCCAGCTTTTTTGTCTCAAGTACCTATCACAGACACTTGTGGAGCTGCAATTTGTTCTTGCAGAGTAGTTCTTTAGTCCTTGTTCAGGTACACTTCAAATCCAACATCTAGTATGAACTGCTTGTGAGTCACCTGAAGTGAAATGGACATGTGCAATCACTCAAAGAAGAAAATACAGTTACTAACCTGTTCTGTGAGTTGTTTTTTTTTTGTTTGTTTGTTTTTTTGAGATGTGTTGCACCGTAATCTGTTTGATAAGAAGAAACTGAGTAGCTTAGAAGGTAGAAGCCACTCTGAAGGTCTGAGACATACAATACAAAAGTCAGATAACTTAAAAAGAATAAGATAACTTAAAAAGAAATTTGATAACTATGTTCCTGGTATTCTACGCACCATTTGCATACTCCTATTTTGGGAATGCTTCCTGTTTCTATACATTTCGTTATCTGCTCATGCTCCCATAGAACATGAGGGCTGTTGGTTAATTCCATGTATCACTTGTGCCTACGTGAGATGATTACACTGAAGCCATCTTTGACTTTCTGTAGCAGATTGTGTAGAATGTGTGGAAACTTGATAAAAATCTGAACATGGTTGCTTACTCTGTAGAAATTGCAGAAAGCTCTCAGGTTGTCTTGTCCTATTTTGGTATAGCTGATGGAGAGGTAACATCGTAAGTATCTCTCCTATCAGAACTGGAGACCTTGATAATAAATTACGTGCATGTCTGCACTTAAAACGCTGCACTGGTGCAGCTGCACCATTGCAGCTGTGCTGCTGTAGCACTTCAGTGAAGACACTATAAGCCAATGAGAGAGGGCTGTCCCATTGAGATAGTTAATCCTCCTCCCCAAATGGTGGTAGCTATGTCAGCAGGAAAAGCTCTCCTGCCATCATAGCACTGTCTGCACAGGGGTTTAGGTTGGTATAACTAGTCACTGAGGGGTGTGGATTTTTCTGTAGTGTAGACCAAACTTATATATTTGTCATCCTGTATCATGCATTTTCAGCCTGTGGCTCTTTATGCTCTGACATTTTCTTTTTCCTCCAAGAAAAGTTAAATAGCAAAAAAATACTTGTACTTTAAACAGATGTCATTGTCAGTTTCCCTTCCTCTTTCAACTCAATAATGGGGCAGGCAAACCATTACTGCAACCCAAGAAATAGGGATAAATTCAGAAGGAATTAATAATTGGTCAAGTTATGCACCAGTAACTGGGTGGCTATAAATAGGTATAAACTGGTGTTACCTACTTGCTGAAGAGTTGCAAGGGAAGATTAGAGCACAAACTACAACTGTAACAGCAGGGTTACAGTAGAAAGGGCCTGTTTTATTAATTTAACATCCGTTTAGTTAGTTATGAACCTGAAAGGCTCTGAGTGCCTTCAACCACCTATGATTTGCTTGGGGTTTTGCAGAATTAGAATTTAGGATGCCTTCATTATTAAAGATGCTCACACAGAATTTGAAATTACATAAGAGCAGTGTTCTATTAATAGTGTGAATTTTGATTATTTACATTGTTAATTGCTAATATGTGTTCTTGCAGTTGGCTACGTGAGAATGGTGTGCATAATCTGATCTGAGGTTTGGGAAAGAAGGCATTAATTATTAGACAATGATCACTGAAAAGTAATTTAGATATTGCTGTATTTAGATTTATGCATTTCTTCAGATAATACCAAATCAGATTGTTTACCAAGAAAATGTTCAGGGTTGCTAGTATTTTTCTTTTCTTTTCTTTTAAACACATTGAGTGAACATGCCTTGCATGGATCGTGTATGTCACTTGATGCTGTGTCTCCTGAAGTTCATTTGAAAAAAAAATTTAATTTCAAGGAAAAAAACATAAATTGAAATGATAGAACTGGATAATATTGAAACACTTGTTCACAGGAATTATTTAAAGAACATATTTTCCCAGATGACTATTCTGTGGAATTAAGTTTAGCAAAAGAGCCTATGGTTGAATGAGAGAGCTAATTGTGATATATTTGACAATTTTCCCAAATAATTAGACCTAAGCAGGCTTTTTAAGCAATAATCAAAATATAGTGCAAATTTGAAAAATTAATATGTATTGTTGAAGTGTAATAGTTGTGGTTAATTTTGAAACAGGAACTTCTCATTAATTTATTTTTTGAGCTTTGCTAAAGGTTTGTAGTTATCTTCTAGATAAAATAACTTGATAATGTTGTCAGTCACTCAGTCCAGAGTGATTACATTGATTTCAGGGTGTCAACAATTACACAATAGTCATGTTTAATTAGCAAAAGGGAAGCACCTGTATTTGTATAGGAAGGGACTCCAAGATTAGAACATACAAATTTAAATTATAACAAAAGCCAAAAATGTGCATATTATTTATCCTTGGGGAACAGCAGTTACTGGATAGACTCAGTTCATGGAAAAAATGCAACAAATTAAACTCTTGTGCATGTGCACTCTCCCTGACTTTGTACTGGTGCATATCAGCAATGATGTTTACAACTTTCTTGTCCTTCCAACACAAAAGACTGGTTGTATTTCTGATGGTTAGATGGTCCTGTGACACCTTCAATTTAATATGTCATGTTTTGCATTTGATTTGTTATCCCGACCAAACAAATTAACTTCTCATTTTCTTTGATTCAACTAATTCCCCTCATCATCAGGCTGCAGTTATTAAAGGAGAGAAGATTATTCTAAAGGCTTTCCTTGCCTTTGCTGCTTAGTTGCACATTTATAATTATCATTTTACAAAAGGATAAAAAGATTTTTAAAAGATTATTCTTGGCAACAGGCGTTAGGTGAAAACCTCCTGTATTTAATGTGTAAATTATAACTTGTACATCAGTGAAGAGTGGTTTTGTGAAATGTTCATGTAACCACAAGACTCTAAAGGAAGCTGTCAGAGAGTTTGCACTCTTAAGGGGCTAACGTTCATTGAAAAGCAGCTCATAATATGTTGTATCTGAAGGCTAAATGAATAGTTTAACTTAAACATAGTCACTCACTTTCTGGAAGACAGATAATGGAAACAATAGCCACTCAGCCAGAGTTTGGGAAAAAGTTAGACTTACTTCCTCACCCTTACTTTGATGCCTTTTAAAAATGATTAATTTTCTTGTAAATTAATGTGTCATGCATTAAATAGAAACTATTACCATCTGACCCTTGTAAACTGAAATTCTGTGTGGCTCATCTAATCTGTTTGAAGCAAATCTATCCTTACATCTAAACAGGAAACTGAAAGAAAACCTGTTTTTTTTCTTTTTGGTTTCCTATATCTTTCAAACTTTTTAAAAACAGTTTTCCTTTTAAATTTAAACTACATATTTATACATCAGTTTCTCCTTTGTATAGTTCTGTAAACTTGCCACCTGTGGTTATTAAGGGTAATAGTAGAGAGTACTTTTCTGCATCCCAGTTTATCAATCTATAAATGCATATAAAAGTACTCACCTAATTCATAGAATTATTATGAGGCTCAGTTAGTTAATGTTGGCAAAGTCATTTAAGTGCCTGGAATGAAGTGTAGGGCCTAATTTACCACTAGCGTAAATTAGTGGATTTAGTAATTTACACTAGCAGTGAATTAAACTTATGGTTATGTAGTATAGCACTTAAATTTGAAGGTTGTAGGGGTAGGCAAATGAACAATTAAAAAGAAGAGGTGGTTTTAAGGCTATTGCTATAATCTGTTGTACTGGAATATTAAGTGGCTCTTAATTCCATAGCAAACAATTTGTTACACAAACTTTGGTTTTTTTCTTCGTTAATTGTTTTGAAATTCATGAATTTCTTTTCATGAATTGTTTACAAACATTCTTATTTTTATGAATTGGTTTACTATTTGTAACTGATAGACTGAAATCTGTTTGCATGAAATATTCATCTATGGATTGTTTGTGAACTCTTTTTGCAATATACATTAGATATTGCTTATTCTTTATTAACGTTGTATAATTCGTTTTACATATTGCTTCTCTTCCCTGGTTGCATGAGTATAGCTATAATAAAGAATGGAAAGTTATAAATTTTCACTTATCTCTCACACAAAATAATTCTGTGATGTGGGCCTATGCTGTCCAAGCTGTGAAAGCTGCAACTGGATCTTTTACAGGACCCTCTGTGCCAGAGCTCGGGCCAGGGGTGTTATACAGGCCTAGCTGTGAAGGGTGCAGTCACTATCTCTGGCCACCTAATTTAACTCAATTATTGGCAGAATCCTTGCTGGATGTTTTAGGAACATAGTTCTCCATATGTGTTGTAAATATTAAAGAACATGTCCCTTTCCAGGTAGGGCAATTTTTTTTGCATGCAGAGGATGAGTTGCGGGGTGGTGTCCAATAACAGAATGAGATACAAGATAAGTAATTTTGGAGAGAAGTTATCTATGAATAATGCACCAGGGGTATTTTTTCTTTAGAGAGATGATGATAATATAGTGCAGATTACTTCGAAGAAGAAGAAAGGGTGTATGCAGAGAAGAACAAGATAGGATTGAGGAGTTATGGAGAATCTTTTTGATCAATAATAATACTTCATAATATGACCCTTGCATAAAATCTGACACTGTCTGCCTGTCTTAACATAGAGAGTGCATAATTTTTTCTGTAAATTATTTGACTTCAGTTTGTGAGAGAGAGGTTGGGGAGGCCTAGAGATAACCTTTTGCATATCAACCATTTTCTCTAAAATGTCCTTTTGTTTTGTTGTTACATTTAATTACACAATAGTTTTATTTGTAGCCCCTCTGCTTAGGTCTGACTCAAGCATTCTTATTGGTGCTTGCCACTTGGTAGTAGCTTCTTCCTTCTCCTTGCATAGATCGGATCCGGGCTTCTGTTTCTGATTCCTCCATGCAAGCGGACTCCACACTGTACCTGAGGCACAAGAAGTGCTGCCCCATGGAAAAATGAATAATGCTATCACTGCTGGCAACGGTTATAAAACCCAGTACACAGTAAAACAATAAAATACATCAACACAAGCCCAGCAAAGGAATGACACACCCAAAAATAACAGAATGAAAAGGGGGGACTTTGGCAGGAGCAGAAAAATAGAGTCTGGGGAAGGAAAGGTTTAGAAATAACAAATAAGTACTGAACATCAACAAGTTCCTCACCTCTCAACACTCAACTCTTGCTAGCCCCCAACTCCCTGGCATTTTCCCAAACAAATGATAAACTGAGCAGTAGTCCTGAAATGAGCGCTGCAGCACTGTGAACTTTGGGGTCCCCTAACAGTGTCTTTGCCGCAAGTAAGACACGTTCCTGTCCTGGTTCCCTAGTCTGGAGTCCTGTGGAGATCGTGGCTGCTCTCAGTAGCCAACTCCAGGTCAGATCTCTGCCGTGCTGGATGATGGTCTCTGAGGGGCTGTAGCTGCTTGATCCATGCAATAGATCCCACAGCAGTCCAGCAATTCCCTTTGTGTTAATCAAAGCTGTTCTGCTTCTCTCTCAGTTCCCAAACTCAAGCTCAAAACTGAAACGAAAACTAGTCTTGTCTCTGAGTCAGGCTGTCACATTCTACTGAGGGGCTGAGCAGCCCTAATTCATCACTAGCCCAGCAAACTGCTTGTCCATATCACCCCATTCAGAAGCCTCCTGATTGGCCTCAATAGGAGTTTCTAGGCCAAACTTGCCAATAAACGATATCAGAGGGTTCTGGTGTGTTGTTGTTGTAGATCATAGGGTAGCATCTGTAGAGGCTGTCCCGAGTTCCAGGAGCAGACAGATGCCACGTGGGAGTTACTTATTGATCTGCATCTTTAGAGTCATTGTAAAACCTGCACCATACGGGGGGATTTGAGCCCTTTTCCTGTTCCTCATCCTTATTTATTATTTATATAGTTTGCAGTATGACCCAGGAGGGGTATGCGGGTCTACTTTGGGTTGTGAGCCTGAGCTTGCTCCAATGCCACAACAACTACAGCTGTTTTGGATAGCCGGAGCCAAGCTAGTGCAAGTCTGTCTGCCTGGGTGGGGAGTCATGCTCCCAGCTGTGGTGCAGCTATAACCCTAAGGGCTACTTTAATCTGCAGTGTAGGTTAGAACAGCCTGAGAGCCAGCTGCCTGTGGCCTCAAGAGGTTGTTACACAGCAGCTAGGGTTAGTCAGAGCATAGCAGCAGCCTGGCCATTCCCCTAGGAAAACCATAGATATCGACTGTGTGTAGGGCTGGTTGCGCCAGCTGAACATCAGCCAGGGTGGTCCATACACTAAGCCCAGGAGTCAGATGTGCTAGCATTGTAGTCCCTTGATGTGGTGAAGCTGAAATGAAAGGGCCACATTTGGGATGAATTGTACCCCTTCATTTCAGTAGGACTCATGGTGTCAGGAGACAGCAATATTTGGCCCTTATTTTTTAAAATTTTTCATGTTTCCAAACTGAAAATAAGTATGCTGTATTGAAAAAGCAAAATTTTAGGAGGTTCACATTTAATTCTGGAAGGCATTAAATATTTCCTTTAGTTTTGTATTGAATGAAGTTAAAACTAATTTAATTTTAGGATTTATTTTTTGTTAGCTTAATAATTTTTTTTTAAAGGATAGCCTGCTGAGCAAGTAACAAAACCACTCCAAGGAAGCAGGAAATCAATAACCACAAGAAAGACTAATGAAAATTAATGCATACAATGTGAGCAAGTGACAAATAAATTATTTTCTGGTTTAAGAATAGAATAAGTATAAGAATAGAATGCACATGGAGTAGATAAATAACATGATAGAAACATAAAAATATACATAGAAAAGACCCATATTCCCAATTGATATTTATAAATAATGGCCCTTATGTTTCCATTTTTAAACTTTGAAGGGATCAGATGGTAGTTTTCTTCATTATTTCCCCTCCCATTTCCCCCTCAGTCCTAGGTAAAGATTTGTGCTTGCAGTCTAACAGGCTTGCATAAGTGGAAACTTACGTCTTTCATTAATATGCAGGAAATCTGTTCACACACATTTTTAAGTGAATCTTTTAGTTATTTTTCAAACAATTAAAAAGAAATTTATATTTTCAAGAAGGAGGAACAAATTAGGACATTTGGGGTTTAATTCTTTTCCTTTGAAGTCAGTGGCAAAACTGACAGTGTCTTCACTGGACCCTGTATTGTGCCCATCAAGAACTTTGCCATACAAATCAAACAAACTCTTGATACTTTTATCTTGTACTGGTTCAGAGTTAAATATTATATAAACAAAACCAATATTAATAAGTTACCATTTACAGTGTGCTTCCTGAAGTATATGGATCATAGAGTGATAAAAGGGTATCTTGACATATCAACATGGGGAAACAACACAAAAAACCCTGAGGGTCTTTTTTTAAATTTTAAATTAAATACAGCTTTATTTTTAAAAATAAATCAAATGAACTTATTTAATAGTAAATTTGAAATTGACAACCTCTTAAAGCCTAAACTTACTATATTAAAATAGTTTAAATTAAGTTAATATAATATTAAGCAGCATGTTTGCTGCTGAAGTTTTAAAGAAAGTCAGACCACTGAACTGGTAGAAGTCACTGGCTAAGCACCTCTAACCAGAGTGTGCTGAAGTCCTAAATCAGCTTTTGTGCACAATTGCCCCTATTGTAGATGTAGAGAAAATATTTTCTTCATTTCAGTTTATTCAGATAGTTCAGAGAAATTATTAGTTCATTCAAAGTTAAGAAACAAACTGGAAGTTGAAAATTAAGGAAAGCTTGTTTTCTTCTTCCAATCTATAAATAAAAACTAGGTGTGAGAGGGAGAGATTTACTAGTTCTAAAATCTTGACGGAGATGATAACCGTGCTAGATTCATTCCCACAAGTTGTGAATACTGTAGTTCCAACCTTGAACTAAAGGAATGACATTTAGTATCTTTAAATATGGTAAGTTGTACATGGTGGTTCTTACTGCCTCCTGGCATCAAGTTGCTGTGTTTCAGGGGACTTCATCCCTAGCACCTCCTGGTGCCCTCTTTATTGGCCCCGTGATGGCCTGTCTCTGCACGAGTCTTCTATGGCTTGCCCCGGCAGCCAGGTCACTCAGCACTCAGTCCCCAGGACAACAAAGGTCCAACCATAAGTCAAATAAATATTCAAACTAATCATTCTTTCACCCCTCCTGGCCTACTCTGCTCTTTTTCTTGACTCCCACTTCTGCTCCCTGCAGAGTTTCTCCTAAGCTGCCTCTTCCCAGCAGGTCCTCCCCCCTCCCCCCCGCCACCACTCCCCAGAGATTCTGGCAGCTTTGATCAGGGAGCCCCCAGTTCCTTACAGGCCTATCTCAGGGTCTACCCTACAAGAGTCTGACCTGCTCCCTGTGGTCTCTTCTAGTCTGACTTCCCTAGGCCCTCCCCAGAGAGGAAGCTCCCCTTGCTCCTCTCTCCAGGATCTCCTTCCCATGACTGAGTTCACAGCTCAGGTTAAGTGTTACACTCTCTCATCCCATGCAGATGGGTATAACAAAGTCTCCATAGTACCTACTGTGGTAAGGTGGGGCAGGGGAGGGTGAGGTACTCTGCCCCTGGTGGGTCCTGTGCTCTGCCGGCCCGGCCGGTGATGCAGCTGGGGTAGGATCGAGGGAG